>JAWQEG010003132.1:35000-40000 GCA_033782935.1 Petrolisthes cinctipes
GATTGTCCGGGAGCACCCCCACTCTCTCCAAATGATTACTCAACTGATCTAGGATTACATACTATAGAAGTTTCGACAAGAAAGTTAAATTTGATACAGGACGGAAATAACTAAGTTTCTGAGTATCCAACTTCCCTTTCACTATAGGCTTCACAATCGATCTTTTCTCAGAATCAGGAAATCTGATATCTTCGATACTCGTATTAATAAGATCTGTTATTAAATCAGCCATAGATTCAAAGTTCGTACCATGAACAATCTCATTCATAGGCAGGGGATTATTCTCACAGTGAGTCATTCTCACCTTCTTTATTACTGTCTTGATTGCTCCACTGTCAACTAAGTGAAAAGATCGCAATTCGGGCACAAATTCGTCCTCCCATTGCACAAAATATTCAGGACTAGTTTTGTTGATGCTGATATCCTTCATTATATCTTTAATTTTTCCATCAAAGAAGTCTACAAATTTATTTGCTAATTCTTCATTAGAGAAGCCTTCAGGTAGCTTGTTCTTCTTCTTATACCCAGTAAGATCATTAAGCGTTCTATACAACTTGCTTATATCCTTCCCTGCTTCTAAGGTCTTTTTACTATAGTATTCCCGTTTGGTCATAATAATCAGTCTTCTCTCATTGTTTCTCGCTTGAGTATAAGCTACTCTCAATTCATCTGTTTTGTGTCTTCGCCACAACTTCTCCTTTCTCTTCTTTTCCCTTTTTGCCTGATCTACCACACTGTTGTACCACGGTGCACTGTCTTTAATAACAATATCCTTTTCAATCATGGGACACATTTCGTTGTATTCCTCTCTGGTGATGTTATTATAGAGTTCAAAGAAACATGTTGTGCATTCATCTTTCCTCTGATTACCATGAACACACAA
This sequence comes from Petrolisthes cinctipes, assembly GCA_033782935.1. Lineage (NCBI taxonomy): Eukaryota > Metazoa > Arthropoda > Malacostraca > Decapoda > Porcellanidae > Petrolisthes > Petrolisthes cinctipes. Next base: position 35,884 of record JAWQEG010003132.1, read on the forward strand.
ACCACTTCGTGTTGTTGTTAGTTTATTCAGTATTATGTCGATCAATGCTTCGGGCTCAAAATTCCGCTTTGAGTGAAATCTAATGGTTTTTCTATGTTTTTGTGCCCTAACAATTGGCATGTAAAACGTAATTAGTTTATGCACCGGAGAGAGAGAGCAACTTTCATTGACCTGTAGATTATCAATAAGCTTCAGGTCACCATCCGAGAAAACCAAATCAATAATATTTCCACCAATTGATGTAGGTTTATCTACCATATCCACTGTGTCCAAATAGTCCCTAAGTTCATCAATGAATTGTCTTACACTAAGTCCCGGAGGCCTGTATATCACCAACATTGTTATTTTATTTGTGTTTATTTCACAGTCCACTCTCAATAATTCAAAGCTTTCAAATTCCTCCGTTACACTTTTCCTAATCTTCTTAAACGAATTTGATACAAATATTCCAACACCCCCTCCTTGTCTGTTTAATCTAGGGACGTACAGGAATGAGTGTGTGACAGGTGTCATTTCATTGATTACTGCGTACTCATATTCACCCAGCCACGTCTCAGTAAGAGCGAATATGTCTGAATTTTCATCTTTAATCAAATCACGAATACCAAACGTCTTATTTCTTACAGACTGAATGTTTAATACACCACATTTATAACCCTTTATCTTAGGTGGAGCACCCATGATCAGTACAGTTCATAATCCACTGCAACTCTGCCACAAATACAGGACAGTACCCATCATTTACTGAATGATTAGATGGCTCTTTTTGGTATCTCACACAATTAATACACTTCCTTTCTTGCGCCTCGCAGCCCCTGCTGTCGTGTTCACCAGCACACTTACGGCATCGAGGGCTCACCCTCTCAATCCTTTCTTTACAATTGTCCGAAACATGGCCATACCTCTGACAATGGTAACAGCTTAACGCGTGGTACCTGTCCCTGACCCTGTACACACCCCACTTCAGCTTGACCTTGTCAAGCATTTTACTAAACTGAGCTCTAACCACTGGATCACATTTCAAAATGCAATGCTTCGTACCCCGAGCCGCTGGTTTCACAAACAACAACTCGATCATTTCCGTGATGTTATCAATCGACTGTAAATGTACATTTCTGTCAACTAAATCTTTAATGAAAGAGTCCTTGTTACCATCATATTCTTCATCATGAATATTGCATATCATAATTTTTGGCTTCAGCTTCTTTACATTATTTGTCGTCACCTTTGACACTTCCTTCAGCTTTTCAGCAGCCATTTCTCTTACATTTTCGTTATCGAAGTTCATAACAATATTCCCATTGGAAGTGAATCTTGCATCCTTAATTTGAACTCCTGACAAAGCTTGTGCAATTTCCTTCTTACTATTCACTGCTTTTTCATCATCTGATGAGGCCTTTATACATAGCAAATTCTTTTCCGATTTATTCTTTCTCCTCCTCTTAATTAACCACGTCCACCCAACGATTGTGGTTCATTCCGGCCTCCCCTCCAGGCACTGAATCGGTACACAGGGTGTCAACTGATTCACTGACCGAGCTCACACATTCCTTCACCTCAACAATTTCAGTTGAAATGCCATTTGCCACAGTCTTAAAACCTTCGATAATAATCTTCCATAGTTCTTTCAGCTCTTCTTTCACTTCATTTACTTGTAATCTCAACTCGTTATTAGTCTTTATTCCAAAAGAACAATCATCACATATCCAGTTAGGTAAATTAAGTGTGTGGTCCTTAATACCGGCAACATTTCCACAAATGGTGTGTGAGAAAACACCACAGCCACCACAAATGACCCACTTGCATTTTCCGTCAGACTGCTTGTTGCACTTGTAGCACACATTGCATGTAGCCATGATGAAGGATAACGCCAGGTAAAACTCATCCACACTGCATCCGGCCAGGGCAGCCGACCTCTCTACTGACAGTTTATATAAACAAAGTCACGGAGCTCACGACCACACGTCCACTCGGCACGACACCAGCCCCACACACACACACACACACATTTCCTATCACACAGAGAGACACACACACACACACACACACATTTCTTATCACACACAGAGAGAGAGACACACACACACACACACACACACACACACACATTTCCCATCACACAGAGAGAGAGAGACACACACACACACACACACACACACACACACACACACACACACACACACACACACACACACACACACATTTCCTATCACAGAGAGAGAGAGAGAGAGAGAGAGAAACATGCACACACACACACAAAAAAAAAAAACACACATGCAAACACAAACACGCAAAAAAAAAAAACATGCAGAAAAAAAAAACACAGATAATTAATGACCTTTCTCCCCCCCCCCACCCCCCCCACCCCCCCCACCCCCACAGACGTGCAATGGAGATGCAGGAGACACAAGCCAAGGCTGTAGAACTCACCAACAGCGCCGAGGGTAAACATCACATTGGTGACTTCCTACCCCCAGATGAATTGGCAAGATTTATGGAAAAGGTAAAGTGTTTATTTTTATTATTATTATTATTATTATTATTATTTTTTTTTTTTTTTCTATGGTATTATTTTTATTATTTTTTTTTTTTATCTATGGTATTATTTTTATTTTTCTCTGGTATTATTAGTATTATTTTTGTTATTATTATTATTATTTTTTTTTTATTATTATTATTATTATTATTATTATTGAACTTACCAATATGGGTGAGGGTAAACATCACATTGGTGACTTCCTACCCCCAGATGAATTGGCAAGATTTATGGAAAAGGTAAGATTAAATAATAGTAGTTGTAATAGTATTATTATTATTATTATTATTGACTGCCACCAAATGATGTACAGTCGGCAAAAAAAGTTTCGTTACCATCCCTAAAACAGTGTGATGTAATGTTGGTATACCTGACTGGTGAGTGTGTTACCTCCACCTGTCCCTCCCTGTCCCTCCAGCCTCTATAATAAGTCCCTGCCCCTGGCCACTGTCACCCTCAGTGTGTCATGGGCAGGTCAGTAGGAATAATGTTCTTTCACTCAGTGCTATTTTTTCTGGGTATTTCACGGTTATTCTTGTTCTAAAATACTCAAAATGCATTTCCTTATGTTTAATAATGAATAGTTAAATAGTAACAGTTCTTCAACACTCAAAACTTAATTTAAAATCAGCTAAACATTTGATATAAAAAAAGTTGACACTGCCGGAGCAATGATGATTCCCGTCCAGCATGTGCCGGATGACACGAGTACCAACACCTGCCCAGTGTGTGCAGTACCAACCCTACCAGGCTTACCCAGGGTAAAATTAGTTTTCAACTAAGGCATCAACACTTAAAATAGGCATTTTTATCATTTTTCTTTTCATCTCATTCCACACATTTTCAATGGGGTTTAAATCTGGGCTGTGTCCTGGCAACTCAATAATCTCAATGTTGTGTGAAGCCAACCATTCCTTGACTGGTGTTGCCCTGTGTCATGGAGCACCATTGTAGAGAAACTCACCACCATTATCACCCTCATAAAATGGTACATTTATATACAGGTTACTATTCATGGTCACATTTCTGTCTACAAAATATACAGCACCACCAGTACCCTTCTCTGCACTGAAGCCACCCCAAACCATAACACTTGCTGAAAATGTAACTGTTTTCACCGTATATTTGTTATCAAAGCAATCGGCACCAACAGGACGACACACACACATTCCTCTTATCTTTTGACACAGTTTTGAAAGTACTGTCATCACTGAATATAACTTTGTTCCAATCTTGAGATGTCCAGTGTTCATATGGTTTGCAAAATTCGATGCACTGCTTTTTCATTTTTTCCTTGAGGAGAGGCTTTTGAACTGTTCTGCGACAGGGCAAGTGCAGGTCTTTCTGGAGTCAACGTTGAAATGTCCTCACAGAAACATATTCAATTAAATTATTATAAATTCCTTTTAATGCCTTGGGTGTAATAAACGGGTGTCACTTCACCTCACACTCTAACAACTTATCTGTTCGTTTATTAGTTTTCTTTTGTGTGCCAGTGCCAGGTTTACTACTACTACTACTACTACTACTACTACTACTACTACTACTACTACTACTACTACTACTACTACTACTACTACT
>JAWQEG010003132.1:45000-47500 GCA_033782935.1 Petrolisthes cinctipes
TACTACTACTACTACTAATAATAATAAAATAATAATAATAATAATAATACTGCTCTTCTTACTACTACTACTACTACTACTACTACTACCACTACTACTACTACTACTACTACTACTACTACTACTACTACTACTACTACTACTACTACTACTACTACTAATAATAATAATAATACCATTCCTCCTACCACCACTACTACTACCACTACTACTACTACTACAACTACAACTACTATCTCCCCGTCCATAGTAACCGTGCCATCAAGGAAGGCCGTGACCCCGACCTCTCAGACTACCAAGACCACAAGTTAACCGAAGAGAACGTAGGCTACCGAATGTTGAAGAGTATGGGGTGGACGGAAGGAATGGGTCTGGGGGCCGAAGGGAAAGGAATTACTACCCCCGTTAACCAGTAAGTGTGAGGTTTGGGGGGTGCGGGGGTATGCTTGGGGGGTGCTGGAATATGGGGGCAAGGTTGGGGGGGGTTTGGGGGGTGCGGGAATATGGGACAGGCTTGGGGGGGGGGTTTGGGCCTGCGGGATATTGGGGCAGGCTTGGGGGAGGTTTGGGGGGTGCGGGGGTATGGGGGCAAGCTTGAGGAGGGGTTGTGGGGGCTTGCAGAATAGGGGGAAGCTGTGTGTGTATGTATATGTGTGTGTGTGTATGAATGTTGAAGAGTATGGGGTGGACGGAAGGAATGGGTCTGGGGGCCGAAGGGAAAGGAATTACTACCCCCGTTAACCAGTAAGTGTGGGGTTAGGGGGGTGCGGGGGTATGCTTGGGGGTGCTGGAATATGGGGGCAAGGTTGGGGGGGGGGGTTAGGGGCCTGCGGGAATATGGGACACGCTTGGGGGGGGTTTGGGGGGTGCGGGAATATGGGACAGGCTTGGGGGGGGGTATGGGGGCAGGCTTGGGGGGGGGGGGGTGCGGGGGTATGGGGGCAGGCTTGGGGGGGTTGTGGGGGCTTGCAGGAATAGGGGGAAGCTGTGTGTGTGTGTGTCTGTGTGTGTGTGTGTGTGTGTGTGTGTGTGTAAGAGTATGGGGTGGACGGAAGGAATGGGTCTGGGGGCCGAAGGAAAAGGAATTACTACACCCGTTAACCAGTAAGTGTGTGTGTGTGTGTGTGTATGTATGTGTGTGTGTGTATGTGTGTGTGTAAGAGTATGGGGTGGACGGAAGGAATGGGTCTGGGGGCCGAAGGAAAAGGAATTACTACACCCCGTCAACCAGTAAGTGTGTGTGTGTGTGTGTGTGTGTGTGAGAGAGAGAGAGAGAGAGAGAGAGAGAGACTGAGAGAGGCTGTGTGTGTGTGTGTGTGAGAGAGAGAGAGATATATAGTGTCTGTGTGAGAGAGAGAGAGAGAAGCTGTGTGCGTGTGAGAGAGAGAGAGAGTGAGAGAGAGAGAGAGAGGAGGTAGAGAGAGAGAGAGATAGAGATAGTGTGTGTGTGTACGAATGTTGAAGAGTATGGGGGTGGACGGAAGGAATGGGTCTGGGGGCCGAGGGGAAAGAATTACTACCCCCGTCAACCAGTAAGTGTGGGGTTAGGGGGGGTGCGGGGGTATGGGGGCAAGCTTGGGGGGGTGCGGGGGTATGGGGGCAAGGTTTGGGGGGGGGGTTAGGGGCCTGCGGGAATATGGGGCACGCTTGGGGGGTTTTTCTTGGGCCTGCGGGGGTATGGGGCAGGCTTGGGGGGGTTTGGGGTGTGCGGGGGTTATGGGGGCAGGCTTGGGGGGGTTGTGGGGACTTGCAGGAATAGGGGGAAGCTCTGTGTGTATGTATCTACCTCTATGTGTGTGTGTGTGTGTATGAATGTTGAAGAGTATGGGGTGGACGGAAGGAATGGGTCTGGGGGCCGAAGGAAAAGGAATTACTACCCCCGTCAACCAGTAAGTGTGGGGTTAGGGGGGTGCAGGGGTATGGGGCAGGCTTGGGGGGGTGCGGGAATATTGGTGGAGGCTTGGGGGGGGTTTGGGGGGTGCGGGAATATGAGACGGGCTTGGGGGGTGCGGGAATATTGGGACAGGCTTGGGGGGTTTTTCTTGGGCCTGCGGGGGTATGGGGCAGGCTTGGTGGGGGGTTAGGGGTGTGCGGGGGGTATGGGGCAGGCTTGGGTGGGGGGTTAGGGGGGTGCGGGGGGTATGGGGGGCAGGCTTGGGGGTGGGGGGTTGGGCCTGCGGGAATATGGGACAGGCTTGGGGGGGGGGGTTTGGGGGCCTGCAGGAATAGGGGGAGGGTGTGTATATGTGCATGTGTGTGTGTGTGTGTGTGTGTAAGAGTATGGGGTGGACGAAGGAATGGGTCTGGGGGCCGAGGGGAAAGGAATTACTACACCCGTCAACCAGTAAGTGTGTGTGTGTGTGTGTATGTTTATCTATCTATCTATCTATTTATCTATCTATTTATCTATGTATCTCTCTATGTGTGTGTGTGTGTGTGTGTGTTTGTGTTTATCTATCTATCTATCCATCTATCTATTTATCTATCTATTTATCTAGCT
>JAWQEG010003133.1:0-2500 GCA_033782935.1 Petrolisthes cinctipes
TATATAGGAAGGTATGTAGGTAGATTGGTTTTACATATATACAAAGGTCTTATATATATACAACATACATATTTAGGTCTTATATACATACATAGGATTTTTATACATATATACATACATAGGTCTTATATACATATATACATACATACGTAGGTCTTATATACATACATACATACATACGTAGGTTTTATATACATACATACGTAGGTCTTATATACATACATACATACATACATAACTTATATACATACATACATAGGTATGTGTAAATCAAATATGTGCATATGTAAATAAAACGCACTGTTGAAAAATATGACTAATAAGTTGTCAACCCACACACACACAGGTACTACAAGTTGCCAACGCGTTCCACGAGGTGTTTAAAGAAGTCCAAAGTCTACGTAAGAGAAGTAAAACATCTTTATTAGACAGGGTATTGGGTACTAGTAAGGCTACCAGGATGTATGTTAGAGGTAAGAGTGATTCTGCATTACCTAAAGATTAATTAAGGGGGTGCGGGGGGTTTTTTGGGGGGTGCGGGGGGTTTTGGGGGGTGCGGGAGTAGGGGGACAGGCTTGGGGGGGGTGCGGGAGTAGGGGGACAGGCTTGGGAGGGGGTGCGGGGGTTTTGGGGGGTGCGGGAGTAGGGAGACAGGCTTGGGGGAGGGGAGTTTGGGGGTTTTGGGGGGTGCGGGGGGTTTTGGGGGGTGCGGGAGTAGGGGGACAGGCTTGGGGGGGGTGCGGGAGTAGGGGGACAGGCTTGGGAGGGGGTGCGGGGGTTTTGGGGGGTGCGGGAGTAGGGGGACAGGCTTGGGGGAGGGGGGTTTGGGGGTTTTGGAGGGTGCGGGGGGTTTTGGGGGTGCGGGAGTAGGGGGACAGGCTTGAGGGGGGGGTTAGGGGGGTGCTGGAGTAGGGGGACAGGCTTGTGGGGGGTTTGGGGGGTGCAGGAATAGGGGTACTAGTAAGGCTACCAGTATGTATGTTAGAGGTAAGAGTGATTCTGCATTGCCTAAAGATTAATTAGATAGTAAATAAATGAGAATGATGACGACGACATGCCTAAAAAATAGATTAAATAGATAGTAAATAAACCAAAATGATGACGACATGCCTAAAAATTAAATATAGTAAACAATGATGACGAAGTACAGTCGGCAAAAAAAGTTTCGTTACCACCCCTACGTTAATTTTACCCTGGGTAAGCCTGGTATGGTTGGTACTGCACACACTGGGCAACTGTTGGTACTCGTGTCATCTGGCACATGCTGGACGGGAATTGTCATTGCCCCGGCAGTGTTAACTTTTTTATATCAAAAGTTTAGCTGATTTTAAATTAAATTTTGAGTGTTGAAGAACTCTTACTATTTAACTATTCATTATTAAACATAAGGAAATGTGTTTGAATATTTTAGAACAAGAACAACCTTGAAATATCCAGAAAAAATAGCACTGGGTGAAAGAACATCATTCCTACTTGGCTGGCCATGACACACTGAGGGACACAGTGGCCAGGGACAGGGACTTATGGAGGCCGGAGGGTGGTGGAGGTAACACACTGAGGGACACAGTGGCCAGGGGTGGGGGGACATGGAGGCCAGAGGGTGGTGGAGGTAAACACTCACCAGTCAGGTGTACCAACATTACATCACACTGTTTTAGGGATGCTAACGAAACTTTTTTTGCCGACTGTACCTAAAGATTAATTAGATAGTAAATAAACCAAAATGATGACGACACGCCTAAATATTAATTAAATAGTAAATAAACATAGACGACATGCCTAAATAATAAATAAACAATGATGACGACATGCCTAAATATTAATTAAATAGTAAATAAACATAGACGACATGCCTAAATAGTAAATAAACAATGATGACGACATGCCTAAATATTAATTAAATAGTAAATAAACATAGACGACATGCCTAAATAGTAAATAAACAATGATGACGACATGCCTAAATATTAATTAAATAGTAAATAAACATAGACGACATGCCTAAATAGTAAATAAACAATGATGACGACATGCCTAAATATTAATTAAATAGTAAATAAACATAGACGACATGCCTAAATAGTAAATAAACAATGATGACGACATGCCTAAATATTAATTAAATAGTAAATAAACATTGACGACATGCCTAAATAGTAAATAAACAATGATGACGACATGCCTAAATATTAGATAGTAAATAAACCAAAATGATGATGACGACAAGCCTAAAGAAAGATTAGATAAATAGTAAATAAACAATGATGACAACATGCCTAAAAAAAGATTAAATAGATAGTAAATAAACAATATCGACTGAAACATTGATAAAAAAAAATGCAGATAAAAAAATGCTGACAGAATAACGCAGAAAAAATACGCTCACAAAAAACGCACACAAAAAACGCTCACAAAAAACGCACACAAAAAACGCTCACAAAAAACGCACACAAAAAACGCTCACAAAAAACGCACACAAAAAACTCATAAAAAATGCACA
>JAWQEG010003133.1:7500-15000 GCA_033782935.1 Petrolisthes cinctipes
AGCAAAATTGACAATATTGCATATATGCCATATAACCATCCTTTGGCTAGAAATATATCCAAATTGGGCTATATGTAGTAAAAATTACGTTGACAACACTGTAATATAACCATACCTTTGGATAGAAATATATTGAAATTGGGCTATATGTAGTAACAATAACGTTGACAACACTGCATCTACTCATACATTTGGCTAGAAATATACCAAAATTGGGCTATGTTGAACAAAATAACATTGACAACACTGCATATACTCATATCTTGGCTAGAAATGTATGGTAATCGGGCTATATGTAGTTAAATATAACCTTGACAACACTGCAATATAACCACACATTGGGCTATATATCATAAACAAATATTGACAACACTGTAATATAACCGTACAATGGGCTAGAAACATACCAAACTTGGGCTATATAGTAAAAAAAATATCATTGACAACACTGCAATATAACCACACTGGGCTAGAAATATACCAAAACTGGGCTATGTTGTACAAAATAACCTTGACAACACTGCAAATAACCACACAATGGGCTAGAAATATACCAAAATTGGGCTATAGCAGTCATAAAACCACCTTGACAACACTGTAATATAACCGTACCCTGGGCTAGAAATATATTAAAATTGGGCTATATATCCTAAAAATAACCTTGACAACACTGCAATATAACCACACAATGGGCTAGAAACATACCAAAATTGGGCTATAAGTCATAAAACCACCTTGACAATACTGCATAAAACCACAAATTGGGCTATATAGTAAAAAAACAACATTGACAACACTGCCAGACGTAGTGTTTATTTACCTGCTGTACCGAGAATCGAGTCGAGTGAATTTTGACCCATTTTGAAACCCATTTTTGACCCATTTTTGACCCATTAGACATGAAAATAGTGACCTAGGTAGTAAGATAAGACCATGGATGAGTTAATGGAGGTAGAAGGAGGTGTAGATAGAGGTGTAGAAGGTGGTAATAGAGGTGTTTGTGTACTTAATACCAAAACTAATCCTATAGTGGATAATTATCATATTTCTAATAATGTTTTGGGTTTGGGTATTAATGGAAAAGTTGTAGAATGTTTTAACAAGAATGATAATAAGAAGTATGCTCTAAAGGTAATTATACATGTTTTATTATATAACTTAGATGTTTAAGTAGGTTTTAATATACGTTTATTAATTATATAGAAGTTTTAACAGGATTCTTAATTATATATATATGTTTAATTAGGTTTTAACAAGAATGATAATAAGAAGTATGCTCTAAAGGTAATTATTATATACGTTTTAATTAGTTTTTAAGATGTACGTTTAATTAATTAGGTTTTAACAGGTTTAATTATACGTTTAATTAGGTTTTAACAAGATTCTTAATTATATATATGTTTAATTATGTTTTAACAAGAATGATAATAAGAAATATGCTCTAAAGGTAATTATTGTTATATACGCTTTAATTAGGTTTTAATATACGTTTAATTATATAGACGTTTTAATAGTTTTAATTATATGGAAGTCTAATTGGTTTGGTTTAATTAGGTTTATTGACGTTTAATTAGGTTTTAATAGACGTTTAATTAGGATTTATGTTTAAATGTTTACATAACTTTAAGAAATCAATTAATAGTTTTAACAAGAATGATAATAAGAAATATGGGTATTTATCTAGTATAGTGCCGTTTTGTAGCAGTGTTGCCAGATCCATAGTAGTCTTCCCAGGTTAGGTCCCAGTAGTTTGCCCAGGTTAGGTTAGGTTAGGTTAGGTTAGATTAGGGTAGGGTAGGGTAGGGTAGGTTAGGTTAGGTTAGGTTAGATTAGGGTAGGTTAGGTTAGGTTAGATTAGGGTAGGGTAGGGTAGGTTAGGTTAGATTAGGGTAGGGTAGGGTAGGTTAGGTTAGGTTAGATTAGGGTAGGTTAGGTTAGGTTAGATTAGGGTAGGTTAGGTTAGGTTAGATTAGGGTAGGTTAGGTTAGGTTAGATTAGGGTAGGGTAGGGTAGGTTAGGTTAGATTAGGTTAGGTTAGGTTAGATTAGGGTAGGGTAGGGTAGGTTAGGTTAGATTAGGGTAGGTTAAGTTAGGTTAGATTAGGGTAGGGTAGGTTGAGTTGAGTTGAGTTGAGTAGAGTAGAGTTTGGGGAGTATTGCCTTTTCAACGGCTCTCCCTGATGTATGTGGTCTTACGGTTGGGTCTCTTTATCTATTTATGTCTTCTTTGTATTTTTCATTTCTCTTTAACCAAAACTTATATATTACTAATTTTGTCTGTTCAATATTTTCTTTCTTAAATAGTATTTCCCCAATAAGATTATTTTCATTTTCTTGATATGGCCCGGTACTTGAATAAAATAACTGACCATTCCCAGTATCTTCCCCGGTGAATCTTTTCCTATCCCCCAAATTCAGGTTATTGGTCCGGTACTTGAATAAAATAACTGACCATTCCCAGTATCTTCCCCGGTGAATCTTTTCCTATCCCCCAAATTCAGGTTATTGGTCCGGTACTTGAATAAAATAACTGACCATTCCCAGTATCTTCCCCGGTGAATCTTTTCCTATCCCCCAAATTCAGGTTATTGGTCCGGTACTTGAATAAAATAACTGACCATTCCCAGTATCTTCCCCGGTGAATCTTTTCCTATCCCCCAAATTCAGGTTATTGGTCCGGTACTTGAATAAAATAACTGACCATTCCCAGTATCTTCCCCGGTGAATCTTTTCCTATAACCCAAATTCAGGTTATTGGTCCGGTACTTGAATAAAATAACTGACCATTCCCAGTATCTTCCCCGGTGAATCTTTTCCTATAACCCAAATTCAGGTTATTGGTCCGGTACTTTTATTCCATTCTCTCGTATCCTACTCTCTTACTTTCCTCTTAATTTCTTCATCTTTCACATGTTCACTTCTTATCCCAATCATCCTTCTATTTTCCAATATACCTGTAATCCATCTATTTTTCTTTTCTTTCATCTCTTCCACTATTCTTCTTAGCAAGTTGTTTCCTTCCATTCTTATGATATATTGTAGATATTTCAGTTGCCCTTCCATTATTCTTGCCCTCATACTAGATATACCTATCTCTCCCCTTAGAGCTACCTCTTGTGCAAATCTAGGTGCTTCTAGTATTTGTCTCCCCACACTATTCTAAAGCCTCTGCAATATTTCAACCTCTTGTGCAAATCTAGGTGCTGCTAATATTTGTCTCCCCACACTATTCTCCAGCCTCTGCAATATCTCAACCTCTTGTACAAATCTAGGTGCTTCTAGTATTTGTCTCCCCACACTATTCTCCAGCCTCTGCAATTTCTCAACCTCTTGTTTGTTAAAGTCCACAATATTTCCTCCATACAGTACACCAGGCACTTCCAAAAAGTCTTTACTATTAAAATCCTTGAACAGCTTCTGGCAATTACTGAGTATGTCATATTCGCCATTCTTACTGCCTTTTCTATCATTAACTCCTTCTGTACCTTAAAACAATTGTTAGTGTCATTTACTGTTATTCCAAAGTATTTTATCCTATTAGCAATTCTTATTCCTGCAATTTCCTCTGACTTTTCCTTCATATTAAATACTATTGCCTGACTATTTTGCCTATTTATTTCTAGTCCACTTGTTACTGGTAGTGTCACTTCATAATTCCACTTGTTACTGGTAGTGTCACTTCATAATTCCACTTGTTACTGGTAGTGTCACTTCATAATTCCACTTGTTACTGGTAGTGTCACTTCATAATTCCACTTGTTACTGGTAGTGTCACTTCATAATTCCACTTGTTACTGGTAGTGTCACTTCATAATTCCACTTGTTACTGGTAGTGTCACTTCATAATTCCACTTGTTACTGGTAGTGTCACTTCATAATTCCACTTGTTACTGGTAGTGTCACTTCATAATTCCACTTGTTACTGGTAGTGTCACTTCATAATTCCACTTGTTACTGGTAGTGTCACTTCATAATTCCACTTGTTACTGGTAGTGTCACTTCATAATTCCACTTGTTACTGGTAGTGTCACTTCATAATTCCACTTGTTACTGGTAGTGTCACTTCATAATTCCACTTGTTACTGGTAGTGTCACTTCATAATTCCACTTGTTACTGGTAGTGTCACTTCATAATTCCACTTGTTACTGGTAGTGTCACTTCATAATTCCACTTGTTACTGGTAGTGTCACTTCATAATTCCACTTGTTACTGGTAGTGTCACTTCATAATTCCACTTGTTACTGGTAGTGTCACTTCATAATTCCACTTGTTACTGGTAGTGTCACTTCATAATTCCACTTGTTACTGGTAGTGTCACTTCATAATTCCACTTGTTACTGGTAGTGTCACTTCATAATTCCACTTGTTACTGGTAGTGTCACTTCATAATTCCACTTGTTACTGGTAGTGTCACTTCATAATTCCACTTGTTACTGGTAGTGTCACTTCATAATTCCACTTGTTACTGGTAGTGTCACTTCATAATTCCACTTGTTACTGGTAGTGTCACTTCATAATTCCACTTGTTACTGGTAGTGTCACTTCATAATTCCACTTGTTACTGGTAGTGTCACTTCATAATTCCACTTGTTACTGGTAGTGTCACTTCATAATTCCACTTGTTACTGGTAGTGTCACTTCATAATTCCACTTGTTACTGGTAGTGTCACTTCATAATTCCACTTGTTACTGGTAGTGTCACTTCATAATTCCACTTGTTACTGGTAGTGTCACTTCATAATTCCACTTGTTACTGGTAGTGTCACTTCATAATTCCACTTGTTACTGGTAGTGTCACTTCATAATTCCACTTGTTACTGGTAGTGTCACTTCATAATTCCACTTGTTACTGGTAGTGTCACTTCATAATTCCACTTGTTACTGGTAGTGTCACTTCATAATTCCACTTGTTACTGGTAGTGTCACTTCATAATTCCACTTGTTACTGGTAGTGTCACTTCATAATTCCACTTGTTACTGGTAGTGTCACTTCATAATTCCACTTGTTACTGGTAGTGTCACTTCATAATTCCACTTGTTACTGGTAGTGTCACTTCATAATTCCACTTGTTACTGGTAGTGTCACTTCATAATTCCACTTGTTACTGGTAGTGTCACTTCATAATTCCACTTGTTACTGGTAGTGTCACTTCATAATTCCACTTGTTACTGGTAGTGTCACTTCATAATTCCACTTGTTACTGGTAGTGTCACTTCATAATTCCACTTGTTACTGGTAGTGTCACTTCATAATTCCACTTGTTACTGGTAGTGTCACTTCATAATTCCACTTGTTACTGGTAGTGTCACTTCATAATTCCACTTGTTACTGGTAGTGTCACTTCATAATTCCACTTGTTACTGGTAGTGTCACTTCATAATTCCACTTGTTACTGGTAGTGTCACTTCATAATTCCACTTGTTACTGGTAGTGTCACTTCATAATTCCACTTGTTACTGGTAGTGTCACTTCATAATTCCACTTGTTACTGGTAGTGTCACTTCATAATTCCACTTGTTACTGGTAGTGTCACTTCATAATTCCACTTGTTACTGGTAGTGTCACTTCATAATTCCACTTGTTACTGGTAGTGTCACTTCATAATTCCACTTGTTACTGGTAGTGTCACTTCATAATTCCACTTGTTACTGGTAGTGTCACTTCATAATTCCACTTGTTACTGGTAGTGTCACTTCATAATTCCACTTGTTACTGGTAGTGTCACTTCATAATTCCACTTGTTACTGGTAGTGTCACTTCATAATTCCACTTGTTACTGGTAGTGTCACTTCATAATTCCACTTGTTACTGGTAGTGTCACTTCATAATTCCACTTGTTACTGGTAGTGTCACTTCATAATTCCACTTGTTACTGGTAGTGTCACTTCATAATTCCACTTGTTACTGGTAGTGTCACTTCATAATTCCACTTGTTACTGGTAGTGTCACTTCATAATTCCACTTGTTACTGGTAGTGTCACTTCATAATTCCACTTGTTACTGGTAGTGTCACTTCATAATTCCACTTGTTACTGGTAGTGTCACTTCATAATTCCACTTGTTACTGGTAGTGTCACTTCATAATTCCACTTGTTACTGGTAGTGTCACTTCATAATTCCACTTGTTACTGGTAGTGTCACTTCATAATTCCACTTGTTACTGGTAGTGTCACTTCATAATTCCACTTGTTACTGGTAGTGTCACTTCATAATTCCACTTGTTACTGGTAGTGTCACTTCATAATTCCACTTGTTACTGGTAGTGTCACTTCATAATTCCACTTGTTACTGGTAGTGTCACTTCATAATTCCACTTGTTACTGGTAGTGTCACTTCATAATTCCACTTGTTACTGGTAGTGTCACTTCATAATTCCACTTGTTACTGGTAGTGTCACTTCATAATTCCACTTGTTACTGGTAGTGTCACTTCATAATTCCACTTGTTACTGGTAGTGTCACTTCATAATTCCACTTGTTACTGGTAGTGTCACTTCATAATTCCACTTGTTACTGGTAGTGTCACTTCATAATTCCACTTGTTACTGGTAGTGTCACTTCATAATTCCACTTGTTACTGGTAGTGTCACTTCATAATTCCACTTGTTACTGGTAGTGTCACTTCATAATTCCACTTGTTACTGGTAGTGTCACTTCATAATTCCACTTGTTACTGGTAGTGTCACTTCATAATTCCACTTGTTACTGGTAGTGTCACTTCATAATTCCACTTGTTACTGGTAGTGTCACTTCATAATTCCACTTGTTACTGGTAGTGTCACTTCATAATTCCACTTGTTACTGGTAGTGTCACTTCATAATTCCACTTGTTACTGGTAGTGTCACTTCATAATTCCACTTGTTACTGGTAGTGTCACTTCATAATTCCACTTGTTACTGGTAGTGTCACTTCATAATTCCACTTGTTACTGGTAGTGTCACTTCATAATTCCACTTGTTACTGGTAGTGTCACTTCATAATTCCACTTGTTACTGGTAGTGTCACTTCATAATTCCACTTGTTACTGGTAGTGTCACTTCATAATTCCACTTGTTACTGGTAGTGTCACTTCATAATTCCACTTGTTACTGGTAGTGTCACTTCATAATTCCACTTGTTACTGGTAGTGTCACTTCATAATTCCACTTGTTACTGGTAGTGTCACTTCATAATTCCACTTGTTACTGGTAGTGTCACTTCATAATTCCACTTGTTACTGGTAGTGTCACTTCATAATTCCACTTGTTACTGGTAGTGTCACTTCATAATTCCACTTGTTACTGGTAGTGTCACTTCATAATTCCACTTGTTACTGGTAGTGTCACTTCATAATTCCACTTGTTACTGGTAGTGTCACTTCATAATTCCACTTGTTACTGGTAGTGTCACTTCATAATTCCACTTGTTACTGGTAGTGTCACTTCATAATTCCACTTGTTACTGGTAGTGTCACTTCATAATTCCACTTGTTACTGGTAGTGTCACTTCATAATTCCACT
>JAWQEG010003133.1:20000-27500 GCA_033782935.1 Petrolisthes cinctipes
GATTACTATTATTATTATTATTCTCAAATATGTCAACTGTTTGATATGGAATAGTGGGTACAAGATTATAATTATTTATTATTATTATTATTACTATTTCCTTATTATTATAGAATAGTAGGTACGAAATTATTATCATCATTACTATTACTATCACTATTTTCCCTATTGACAGTATGGGTGGAGGTGAATTATTATTATGAAATAGTGGATATGAGATGATTATTATTACTACTACTACTACTACTACTACTACTACTACTACTCCTACTATTCTCTTCACAGTATGGGTGGAGGTGAATTATTCCAGCATATACAAGAATTATTATTATGACATTATTATTACTATATTATTATTATTACTATTATAATAATAATAATTATTATTATTATTATTATTATTATTATTATTATTATTATTATTATTACTACTACTACTACTACTACTACTACTACTACTACTACTACTACTACTACTACTACTACTACTACTACTACTACTACTACTACTACTACTACTACTACTACTACTACTACTACTACTACTACTACTACTACTACTACTACTACTACTACTACTACTACTACTACTACTACTACTACTACTACTACTACTACTACTACTACCACCACCACTACCACCACCACCACCACCACTACTACTACTACTACTACTACTAATAATAATAATAATAATAATACCACCACCACTACTACTACTACTACCACTACTACTACTACTACTACTATTCTCCTCACAGTATGGGTGGAGGTGAACTATTCCAT
The DNA here is from genome assembly GCA_033782935.1 of Petrolisthes cinctipes. Lineage (NCBI taxonomy): Eukaryota > Metazoa > Arthropoda > Malacostraca > Decapoda > Porcellanidae > Petrolisthes > Petrolisthes cinctipes. The sequence continues at coordinate 20,787 of JAWQEG010003133.1, forward strand.
TACTACTACTACTACCACCACTACTATTCTCCTCTTCACAGTATGGGTGGAGGTGAACTATTATTACTATATTATTACTACTACTACTACTACTACTAATAATAATAATAATAATACCACTACTACTACTACTACTACTACTAATAATAATACCACTACTACTACTACTACTACTACTACTACTACTACTACTACTACTACTACTACTACTACTACTACTACTATTTCTCTCTCTTACAGTATGGGTGGAGGTGAACTATTCCATTACTACTACTACTACTACTACTAATAATAATAATAATAATAATAATAATAATAATAATAATACCACTACTACTACTACCACTACTACTACTACCACTACTACCACTACTACTATTCCCTTCACAGTATGGGTGGAGGTGAACTATTCCAGCGTATACAAGACCGTGCTGACGGGGCCTTTACTGAGAGAGAAGCTGCTTGTATTATGAGAGAAATCTGTGTAGCTGTGCAACATTTACACTTACTCAACATTGCACACAGAGACCTTAAACCTGAAAACTTATTATATACAAGTATGGGTAAGTTATTATTATTATTGTTATTATTATTATTATTATTAGTATTATTGTTATTATTATTATTATTATTTACACAGAGACCTTAAACCCGAAAACTTATTATATACAAGTATGGGTAAGTTATTGTTATTATTATTGTTATTATTATGTTGTTATTCCTTCATTCATTCATTATTATTATTATTATTATTATTATTATTATTATTATTATTTACACAGAGACCTTAAACCCGAAAACTTATTATATACAAGTATGGGTAAGTTATTATTATGTTTATTGTTATTATTATTATTGATTGATTGATTAAGTTTTATTGTTGACCAAAAAACAACAAAGGATATGGACGGATCATACCGACCCCTAAACAAAAATAAAAATTAACATTATTATGATTGAGATGAATATGAAAGATTACAAGAAAGTATTTATCTATACATTTATATATATATAGTTTATATATATACTCTATTATATATGTATCTTTTAAATATACAATATGTTGAGTTATTTATACTTAAGAGTATGAAATACTTATGAAAATGACATCTACATCAATATATATACAAAATTAGACTACTATTTTGTATATATATACAAGCATATACAATATTATATTATTACAACTAATACAATATTTACAATGTGTACTATTGTATCACAGTTGATATTCAATGATATCACAATTTGAATCACAAATACTTAATTCTAACATTACATTTGTAGTACAGTACTGTACAGTATGAAGTACTGTACTGTACTGTATTGGAGTTATATTTACCATCTGGGAGCAAATTTTGGAAATTCCTGGATTATTTTATTCAGATTATTACCATCGAAAAAATGACAAATCATGTCCATTAAATTTAGTTGTTGTTGTTGTGGCCTGAATTTGTTAATATTATGACAATGTAGAACATAATGCTTGAGTGAGTGAACCCTTGGTTGATGACACAATGTACAGTCGGCAAAAAAAGTTTCGTTAATTTTACCATTGGTAAGCCCGGTAGTGTTGGTACTGCACACACTGGGCAGCTGTTGGTACTCGTGTCATCTGGCACATGCTGGACGGGAATCCTCATTGCCCCGGCAGTGTCAACTTTTTTATATCAAAAGTTTAGCTGATTTTAAATTAAATTTTGAGTGTTTAAGAACTCTTACTATTTAACTATTCATTATTAAACATAAGGAAATGTGTTTAAATATTTTAGAACAAGAATAACCTTGAAATATCCAGAAAATATAGCACTGGGTGAAAGAACATCATTCCTACTGACCTGCCCATGACACACTGAGGGACACAGTGGCCAGGGGCAGGGACTTATGGAGGCCGGGGGGACAGGCAGGGTGGTGGAGGTAACACACTCACCAGTCAGTTGTACCAACATTACATCACACTGTTTTAGGGATGGTAACGAAACTTTTTTTGCCGACTGTACATGAAACAGCAGGGGAGCCACTCACCTCCCAGTAGTATTTATAACCAAGTCTTAGACACATTGCTGTAACATCATATAGAGCACTATGTCTACCATAAGTATGGTAACTATTATGTATAATATCTACATAGTAATGACTGCTAGTACTACCTATGATACAGCAATGTTCCAACTAATCTGTTATGGTGTTACTTACATAGGTTTTAATCTTATTTCTAATATAGCCTAGAGTGTATTCAGCACCAGGGTCCACTGTATCATCCTGGAGGACTTGTCCACCAAGAAAATCTGCTCTCTCGTTAAATTTAATAGCAACATGAGATGGTATCCATACAAATTGAACCCTGGCACCAGATTGCTCTAGACCATCAATGGCAACAAAACACTTATTAACTAAATCACAATGACATGGTGAGGTAGATAATAGTTCATATAGTGCTGCTTGACTATCAATAAAAATATATACATCTTTGTTAAGTGCTATTACTGTATGTAGAGCTTGTAAAATAGCATATAACTCTACTCTTGTGTAAGACAAATTATATGGTAGCCTCCTGGTTACTACAGTGTCAGTGTACTGGTCTGGTGTGGTATAGTTACAGATCAATACACCACATACACACTTACTACCATCAACTCATCCATCACAATAAACATGAATTACTTGTCTATGAGAGTATTCAGACAATTTCAACAAGAAATTATTTAACACTTGTGGTATCCATTCACTTTTACGTTGAGTTAATTTTTCAATGTCTACACTGACACGGTGAGGTCTCCAGGTAGGATGTCTGGGTGAGGTAATTATTCCCAGACATTCTTCCATTATACCTACACTTCTAAACAATGACACTATTTTCTTAACAAATGGAGTTACAGGATATCTGGGGTTATGATGCAAGGATGTTAAATTCTGTTTGAAAGATGGTGCACCACTACATAACAAACGACTAGTTGCATGGCAAGCAATTTCCTGAATTCTGATGACAATACTGGGCATATCCAGTTCAGCTCGGAGAACCTCAATCTTTGCTGTCCTGGGACAGCCCAATATTATCCTCATAGCCTCGTTTTGTATGAGTTCTAAAGGATGGAGCTGTGTCATACTAAATTGAACTAGAACAATAGCAGTGTAATCAATTAGTGACCTAATAACAGATATGTATAGGAATACCAACTCCACGTCCGCTGTTGGCCCAAACCCTGAGTGGTGTTAGTCTAGGTAGGCATATATCCCTTACATGAGTGACTGTTTGTACACATTTCTTATGACTAATTTGTACACCTAAGTATATGTAAGTGTGAACTGTTGTTATGTGCACACCATTAATCCTTGGTGCACCACAAACTCTAAGACTGGTTTGAAATTTTGTCTTGGCCTCATTGATGACAAGGCCCATCTGTACACATAAAGAACTTAGTTGTTGTAAAGCTGAAGAGAGTTTTCTGGGTGTTTCACATTGTATTACAATATCATCAGCATAAATAATTACTTGAGTGCCCTGAGGAAATTCATATCTAGCAATTTTGTCCATTAGGGTATTAAACAACATGGGACTAAGGACACCTCCTTGTGGTGTGCCCAGATCAAGAGTTTCCTCACTTGAGACTGTACCCTGGAACCAGACCTGTGCCTTCCTATTGTACAGGTAGTAACAGGTCCACTCCAGTAGCCTGCCCTTTATACCCTTAACAATTAACTCTATGATTACATCCTTGTTGGCCCTGTCAAAGGCACCTTTTAGATCCACAAAGGCTCTACACTTTGATGGAGTATTTGTAAGACATTTGATGAAGCAATCACTGGTTGATCTTCCCTTCATGAACCCATGGAGATTAGATGATAATTTAGAGCTGATTTTGTACAGTAGTCTATTTAGTAAGACTCGTTCCATCATTTTACACAAACAACTTGTTAATGAGATAGGCCCAAAGTTTCCATCTCCTTTTGGTATGTGAACAATGAGGGCATTTTTCCATGCAGTGGGTAACTGACCTGAATTATATGACATGTTAAACAGATCTACAATAGGATTGTTACCTTTTATGGCAATTATGGCATTGAGGACATTGTATGTTAATCCGTCCTTTCCTGGAGCTGTAGACTTTCCTCACTTCACGGCATACAGGAGTTTGTTGTGTGTGATGGCATCCTCCAAGATGACATTTTGGTGCACGAGGTCCCTCCTGTGTTGCCTCTGGTTAGCCAGTTCTTCCTGGTGGTGGTGGGGTAGACCAGATAGTGAAGATACTCCTTTACAATCATACATAAGCTCTTGGGTTTTGGTAGCAGGGTCAGGAGTACATGTTGGTCTTCTGTTCTTACCCTTCACTTGGTTAACATGCTGCCACACTTCCTGAAGGCACTTGGTTTGCCTGACTTTGGCTAGGAAGTCATTCCAGTATATCTTCAGAACCTCCTGTCTGAGTTCAGTCAGGTGGTGTGCCACAACTACCATTGCTTCCCTGGCTTCATGATCACCTGGGTTTTTCTGCCATTGTCGTTGATATGTTGCCAGGGTCTGTTGGCAATTCACTATTCTTGGATCTCTTGCATAGGTCCTCTGACAGGGCTTGTTGGACTGTGTAGGGCCTCTGGTCCCCTCTACAAAGTCTTCGATTATGTCTGTGAGACTCCCGTAGAGAGAGTTGGCGTCAGTGTAGGTGTCCCTCGTCACGCTGTACCAGGCTTCCACATACGCGGTGAGTTGCCCCAGACGTGCTGTCGGGACATCCAGTCTCTTCCGGTTGGCAGGGGCGGTAGATCCAATAGGGATGGTCGTCTCCAGGGCAAAGTGGTCACTCAGCAGGTTCCTCACAAGAGAAGTTACAACAGTATATGTGGGCATATTAAGTGTGACTACATAATCTAACCTTCCACCCTGAACATGTGTAGGCAAATTATTCCCCGTTAATACAGCTACCTCTGTGGCATCAAAGAAGGCCTTCCATCTGACCCCATTTGTATTATTGGTATGGTGACTGCCTAACTCTCTGTGTCGTACATTAAAATCACACATTATAACTGTTGGTTCTTCAAAAACATAATCAGGAAAATTTGAGATATCCAAAGCCCCAGTATGAATATAAACATTAACAATGAAAATGTTCTCCCCCATTGTGAATAATGAAACAGTAATGTACTCTATACCCTGATTTTGGCCCATCTCCTCAAAAGTTACTGTAACTCCCTGTTTGACATAAGTTGTTAAACCCTATACTACTTCCCTCCCCACAACCCAGAGTGTAAGGCACATACCCTCTAAGTTCAGGAACTGTTGTCCCGACTTCTTGCAATGCTATGATGTCAGGTTTATGCATAAGTACAGTCGGCAAAAAAAGTTTCGTTACCACCCCTACGTTAATTTTAACATCGGTAAGCGGGGTAGGGTTGGTACCCTACTGGGCAGCTGGTGCCTCGTGTCATCCGAGCCCATAATACTCGGGCAGCGGCAGTGACAATTTTTTTATATCAAAAGTTTAGCTGATTTTAAATTAAATTTTGAGTGTTCAAGAACTCTTACTATTTAACTATTCATTAATAAACATAAGGAAATACGTTTGAGTATTTTAGAACAAGAATAACCCTGAAATACCCAGAAAAAACAGCACTGGGTGAAACAACGTCATCTCTGCTGGCTTGTCCATGAGGCACTGAGGGACACGGAGGGTGACGGAGGTATATAACACACTCGCGTCACACCTGACTCGCCAGTCAGGTGTACCAACATTACATCACACTGTTAAAAGGATGGTAACGAAAATTTTTTTGCCGACTGTACATAAGCATGTAGGTCAGTAAAGCGGGCATGCAATCCATTGATATTCCAGGTAACTGTACGAAAGGACTTATCTGCCATTAGTTCAGTTGTTGGTCATTATCCATTTTTTGTTTCATGTTCACTATCTGCTGATTCATTGTCTTCATCGTGGAAACCATCTCAGCCATAAATATCTCCAACTTCTGGGGTGTTACTTCCTCATCCTCCTGGTTGTTGTTGTCCCTCTTTGGTTGTTCACGGATGGTCTGTGATCGGTGGTGATGGCGGCGCTGTGAGACCTTCTTCCTTGGGGTATCCTCCTGGGAGCTGGTATCCACACTGTGGTTAGAGTCCATCTCTAAGTCTGATTTGGGCTCTGTCTCACTGCTGGTTTCCATGGTGGTATCTTCCCCCTCCTTCTCTGCTTGCTGTACTGGGGTTCTTACAGGTTTTGTAGTCTTCTTCCCGGTCATCTTATCCAAGAGTTGTTGCATTCTGTCCAGTCTCTTGTTTGAGGCCTCCTCATAGGCATCCATCCTCTGTGTTGTGGCTTTCTCAAGATCTGCAATCTGTTTGCCGTTTTCTTTTACTGCACTGGTTAGGTCAGTAATTAGCTTCATCATGTTTGCAAACCCTTGGCTTGCAGATTCCTCGTTGCCTGCAGTGGAAGGTGTTTTTACACTCTTGGTGATGTTCAGAGGTGATGTGGTCATGGTCTTCACTCTAACTATGTTCTGAGTCATTGTTGGTGCTGGAGCTGGTGTTGATGCTGCTGTTGAAGCTGGAGTTGCTGCTGCTGCTGCTGGGGCTGGAGTTGCTGCTGCTGCTATTGATAGTGTGGGTAGGGATGGAAAATGTTCATGTGAAGGAGCTGAAGCGACACCCTTGTTACCCCAGGCAGAGTGCTGCAGACCTCAACATTACCTGTAATCTTCCTGTTGAAGTTCCCTCTG
>JAWQEG010003133.1:40000-45000 GCA_033782935.1 Petrolisthes cinctipes
TCCATTAATAATATTGGAGTAATTGGTGGTATTGGAGGAATTAGAAGGCTACTGAATCCTCCAAACTATAGTAATTGGTGGTTTTGGAGGCTACTAATTCCTCCAAACTATAGTAATTTTTGTTTTGGAGAAATTGGAGCCTCCTGAATCCTCCAAACCATAGTATAATTGTGTTTTGGAGAGTTTGGAGGAATTAGAAGGCTACCGAATCCTCCAAAATATTAATAACGGAGTATTTGTGGTTTTGGAGTAATTGCAGCCTCCCGAATCCTCCAAACTATAGTAATTTGTGGTTTTGGAGTAATTGGAGCCTACCGAATCCTCCAAAACAGATTACCCTATTTATAAAAGTGAAATAATTTGTTGTTTGGGATACTTTGGAGGAATTAGAATGCTACTGGTTCCTCCATTAATAATATTGGAGTAATTGGTGGTTTTTGGATACTTTGGAGGAATTAGAAGGCTACCGAATCCTCCAAAATATTAATAACGAGTAATTGGTGGTTTTGGAGGAATTGGAGCCTCCTAAATCCTCCAAACTATTAATAACACTGGAGTAATTGGTGGTTTGGAGGCTACCGAATCCTCCAAACTTAATAATATTGGATTAATTGGTGTTTTGGAGGAATTGGAGCCTACTGATTCCTCCAAAGTCCTCCAAACTAATTACCACATTATTAAAAGTAAAATAATGTGTTATAATATTATGAGGTGCTGTAATATTTTATGAAGGGTTTTGGTGCTCCTTTGAACCCTTGTTAATCTCTCTCATTTCCTTCATTGTCCTTCTCCTTTCCTTCTCTCTTTTTCCTTCTATTTCCTTCGTGTTTATTGTCCTTCTCTTCTTTCATTCTCTCTCCTCTTCCTTCCTTTCCTTCTCTCTCCTCTTCCTTCCTTCTCTTCCTTCTATTTCCTTGTCCTCCTTTCCTTCTCTCTCCTCTTCTTTCTTATCCTTCTTTCATTCTCTCTCCTCTTCTTTCCTTCTATTTCCTTGTCCTTCCTTTCTTCTATTTCTTGGTGTTTACTGTTCCTCCTTTCCTTCTATTTCCTTTCCTTCCTTTCCTTCTATTTCCTTGGTGTTTACTGTGCCTCCTTTCCTTCTATTTCCTTGTCCTTCCATTTCCTGTCCCTCCTTTCCTTCTCTCTCCTCTTCTTTCCTTCTATTTCCTTGTCCCTCCTTTCCTTCTATTTCCTTGTCCTTCCTTTCCTTCTATTTCCTTGTCCCTCCTTTCCTTCTATTTCCTTGTCCTTCCTTTCCTTCTATTTCCTTGTCCTTCCTTTCCTTCTATTTCCTTGTCCTTCCTTTCCTTCTATTTCCTTGGTTGTTTATTGTCCTTCCTTTCCTTCTGTAATTATGAAAAGAAGGAAAAAAATTATGAATGTGAGAAGAAAATATACATACATACATAATAATAATAATATACGTACATATGAAATGAAAAATATACATACATACATACATAATAATAATATACATACATGTGTGGATAAAATATACGCACATACATACATAATAATAATATACGTACATGTGAAAGGAAAAATATACATACATACATAATAATAATAATATACGTACATATGTGGGTAAAATATACGTACATGTATGGATAAAATATACATACATACATACATACATAATAATAATAATAATAATATACATACATACATAATAATAATATACGTACACATGTGGGTAAATACAACGCACATGTATGTATGTGTGTATGAATTAATTAACTCGCTGTAATATTACAAAGCAATACATACATATTAGTAATTATAAATGATAATACGTTTTTTTTAATTTTATGCAAGAACATGTGTGTGTGTGTGTGTGTGTGTGTGTGTATGTATGTATGTATGTCATCGTACCATAATATACACGGTGTATGTTCTTGCATAATACAGTCTAAATACAAAGATAATAATAATAAAATAATAATAATAGTAAAAATAAAATAATAATAGTAAAAATAATAATAATAGTAAAAATAATAATAATAGTAAAAATAATAATTGTAAAAATGATAATAATAGTAAAATAATAATAATAATAAAAATAATATTGATAATAATAATAATAATTGTATTAATGTTTATATGTTACAACACTTTAAATATTTGGATCATAACCTATCTTTGTATTTTGTAACCTCTTCCAATATACAAAAATAATAATAATATTTTTTTTTAATATTGTAATATTTTGAGTATGATAATTTTTTGACATTTTAGGTAATGATTTTTTTTTTTGTTTACTGTATTATTTAGGAAATGTAATTTTTTTTTAATAATATTTACTGTAATATTTTTGGTAATATAATTTTTTTTACTGTAATATTTTGGGTGATGTAATTTTTTTACTATAATGCTTTTGGTAATGTAATTTTGTTAATAATATTTACTATAATATTTTGGGTAATGTAATTTTTTTTTATAATATTTACTGTAATATAATTTTTTTTTAATATTTACTGTAATACTTTTGGTAATGTAATTTTGTTAATAATATTTACTGTAATATTTTTGGTAATGTAATTTTGTTAATAATATTACTATAATATATTTTTTTTTTAATATTTACTGTAATATTTTTGGTAATGTAATTTTGTTAATAATATTTACTATAATAATTTGGGTAATATAATTTTTACTGTAATATTTTGGATGATATAATTTTGTTAATAATATTTACTGTAATATTTGGGTAATGTCATTTTTTTTTCATAATATTTACTGTAATATTTTTAGAACATAATTATTTTTTTTTTTTTTTTTTTTTTTTTTAGATGAGGTTTTGACTAAATTGTTTTTGTATATTTCATAATAATTGTTTTGTAATTTTATATTTCACTTAGACATTTTTGTAAGATACAGTTATTATTATTATTATTTAATTATTATTTTTATTATTATTGTTAATTTTTTTTTTTAGTATTGTTATATTATTATTATTTTTTTATCATTATTATTTTTTTATTATCATTATTATTATTATTTTTTTATTATCATCATTATCATTATTTTTTATTATTTTTTTTTTATTATTATTATTATTATTTTTTTTTTTTATAGTGTTATTAGTTTATATAATTTTAATGATAATAATTATTTTGGTAATTAATGTAAGTATATAATTGGGTGGTGAATTGTAGCACACTGGTTACTCCAATATAACACACACACACACACACACTTGCCTTTCCTTTTCTCTCTCTCTCTCTCCTTTTTTTCTTTTCCTTTCTATCTCTCTTTCCTTTTCTCTCTCTCTCTCTCTCTCTCTTTTCCTTTCTCTCTCTTTTCTTTTCTCTCTCTCTCTCTCTCTCTCTCTCTCTCTCTCTCTCTCTCTCTCTCTCTCTCTCTCTCTCTCTCTCTCTCTCTCTCTCTCTCTCTCTCTCTCTCTCTCTCTCAGTTTGGAGTAATTAGTATCCTTCCATTTCATCCTAAAATATTAATTAATTAACATAATATTATAATTAACACAAGCAATATTATAATTATAAAATTTTGTATCACAGAATTAATAAATAATTTAGTAAGACATAATTAAAAAATAATAATAATAAAATAACAATAATAATAAAAATAATAATAATAAAAATAGTTTATATTGACAAACTAAACTAATTTTTATATTAATTAAATATATATAGACAAACTAATTTTTTAGTTTATACAGACATAATTTAACTAATTTGCATATTAAATAATTTAGTATTTTATATAGACATAATTAAACTGATTTTTATATTAATTAATTTTATAGTTTATATAGACATAATTTAACTAATTTGCATATTAAATAATTTTGTATTTTAAGTACAAGAACGAAACTAATTTGCATATTGAATAATTTAGTATTTTAGATAGACATAATTAAACTGATTTTTATATTAATTAATTTTGTATTTTAATTACAAGAAGGAATAAATAATTGCTTTTGTTTGTATAATAAATAATTTGTATTTTTGATTTATATTAGTTTAAGGACCGTGTGTGTGTGTGTGTGTGTATAGGACTCGCTAACCTCCAATTTTCTTACAACAACACACACACATACACACACACATACCGTACACACAAACATACCGTAAACACACACACACTGTACACACACACACACACATATACTGTACACACACACACACACACATACACACACACAAACATACCGTAAACACACACACACACAAACATACTGTACATACACACACACACACACTGTACACACAAACACACTTTACACACACACACACACATATACTTTACACACACACACACACACGGTCCGTTAATATGATAATGAATAATAATGTTGTTAAATAATGAAATGCATTTGTAGACAATAATAATAAAAATAATAATAATAATAATAATAATAATAATAATAATAATAATAATAATAATAATAAAAATAATAATAATAAAAATAATAATAAAAATAATAATAATAATCCCTTGATATAATGTATGTTAATAATTACTTGTATCCAACATTTACTTCATTATACACTCATTATACAACACATTGAATTCTTGTATTATTCATTATACACCATTAAAGAATTATTAATGTATTCTCAGGCTTGTATTATTCATTATACACTTATTGAATTCTTGTATTATTCATTATACAACACACAATGTATTCTCAGGCTTATATTATTCATTATACACATATTGAATTCTTGTATTATTCATTATACACTTATTAAAGAATTATAAATATATTCCCAGGCTTTTTTTTTTCATTATACAACACATAATATATTCCCAGGCTTCTGTTTTTCATTATACACATATTGAATTCTTGTATTATTCATTATACAAATATTAAAGAATGATAAATGTATTCTCAGGCTTGTATTATTCATTATACAACACATAATGTATTCCTAGGTTTCTGTTATTCATTATACACATATTGAATTCTTGTATTTTTCATTATACATATATTAAAGAATGATAAATGTATTCCCAGGCTTGTATTATTCATT
>JAWQEG010003133.1:50000-139519 GCA_033782935.1 Petrolisthes cinctipes
TAAATAAATAAATAACTCGCTTAAATAAATAAATAACTCGTTTAAATAAATAAATAAATAACTCGTTTAAACAAATAAATAGATAAATATAAATCTTACCTCTTAAATAAATTAATATTAATCTTACCTCTAAAAAGTCGGCAATTTCCTTAATAACTTTGATAGGGTTGTGATGGAGTTGTTCATAGGTTATAAAGAGTATATAAATATTAACTATATTTAATAACTCGTTTAAATAAATAAATATAAATCTTATCTAAATTTAATAACTCGTTTAAATAAATAAATAAATATAACTCGTTTAAATAAATAAATAAATATAACTCGTTTAAATAAATAAATATATAAATACAATATTAATCTTACCTCCAAAAAGTCAGCAATTTGTTTAATAACTTTGATAGGGTTGTGATGGAGTTGTTCATAGGTTATAAAGAGTATGTTGTGTTGATGTCTGCTGTTCCAATAACCCAATACGTGACTGAAGAATGGACTATACATTGCTGAAAATATACATACATACATTAATATATACATACTTAAATACTTAAATAAATATGGTATTGTTGTTATTATTTTTTTTTTATTATTATTATTATTATTATTATTATTTTTTTTTTTTTTATTACTATTATTATTATTATTGTTTTTATTATTATTATTTTTATTTATTTATTATTATTATTATTATAGTTATTATTTTTTTTAATATTATTATTTTTTTTTTTTTTTTTTTTTTTTTTTTTTTTTTTTTAATATTATTACCAATAACCCAATACGTGATTGAAGAATGGACTATACACTGCTGAAAATATACATACATACATTAATACATACTTAAATAAATATGGTATTGTTATTATTATTATTATTATTATTATTATTTTTTTTTTTTTTTTTAGTATTGTTATTATTATTATTATTATTATTATTTTTTTTTTTTTTATTATTATTATTATTATTATTATTATTATTATTATTATTATTATTATTATTAGTGTTATTATTTTTATTTTTATTATTATTATTATTATTATTATTATTATTATTATTATTATTATTATTATAGTTGAAGAAAGGACTATACATTGCTGAAAATATACATAATACATAAATTAATACATATATATATACATACATACCTAATACTTAAATAAATAAATATGGTATTATTATTGTTGTTATTATTTTATTATTATTATTATTATTATTATTATTATTAACCCAGGACGTTATAATAAAAAAATAATAATAATAATAATAATAATAATAATGCCAATAATAATAATAATAATAATAATATAAAAAATAATAACAATAATAATAATAATAATAACAATAATAATAATAATAACAATAATAATAATAATAATAATGCCAATAATAATAATAAAAATAATATAAATAATAATAATAATGTATTAATCATTTAGAATATATATAAATACAGTGAAATAAAAAATTTATGTGTGTGTGTTTTTATGTGTGCATATGTGTGTATACGTATTTTTAATGTATATATATGTATTTTAATGTATGTATATGTATTTTTTATCAATATATATGTATAAATAAACACTATTATTGGTAAAGTGTTACCAACACAGGTGGATTGCTATAGCAATCCACCTGTGTTGGTTCCACTTTACCAATAATAATACATTTGTCTTAAATTGTATTAATTGGTTTGTGGAACCAACACAGCTTTTACTGTGCCACCCTCCCAATGTGGCAGACATTCTACTTCAGTTCTCATTTGAGTGGCCGAGTGGCTACCCCCGCTGGCCCAGGGCAGGTCACTACCTCTAGAGGCAACCACCAGGTGGCTCCCATGTCAGTACACCGCCAGATTTGAATTTATATTTACTTCTGATGATCTATACCAATCCACCTGTGTTGGTTCCACAAACTAATAAATATAATTTGTCATGGCTTCACAAATACACTAATATATACTTAGTAATATCATTAATAAACATATGTATGAATTGAGAGAATATTCCTTGATAACTACACTGTGTATATATGTATGTATGTATGTATATATGTATGTATGTATATTTTAATATGTATTTTAATGTATATATATGTATTTTAATATATATACATGTGTTTTTATATGTGTATATGTGTGTATATGTATTTTAATGTATGTATAGTGTATATATATATATCTTATGTATATAACTGTATAAATAAAACCCCAATTATACTTACTAATATCATTAATAAACATATGTATGAATTGAGAGAATGTTCCTTGGTAACTACATTGTGTAAGTAACTGTAGGAAGTAATAATAGGATACAGCTATGTCTCTCGGGTTACGACTTATGTAGATTAACTGGAAATACAAAAGAATACATTAATAATACAGTATAATACAGTATATACATCAATAATACAGTAAATTCATTAATAATATAGATTTATAATTATGTATTTTAACTGAAAATACCAAAAATGCATTAATTAATACATAATAATATAGTAATATACATAATAATACAGTAAATAAAATTATAATACAGCAAATCCAATAATATATATATTATATATATATATATATATATATATATATATATATATATATATATATATATATATATATATATATATTCTGAATAACCATCACCAACAAAGGTTTTTATGACCTAACATCACGGAAAAATTACGTTAAAATGTCAAATATCATAACATAATATTGGGTTATTTCCTGGGTTGAGATTTTTCAAGTGTTTTAATTTTTTTTTTTTTTATTCAAAGCAAATTTTTTTTTTTTTTTTTTTTTTTTTTAAATGGCACCAACTTTTTTAATCCAAACTACAGGTACCCCAACTTAATAAAATCAAAATAAAGTGTAATTGTTATAATGGTCCTAACTTTATAATTATCAATGTAAATATTTCTCACTGATATAATAATTTAATAATAAAATTGTTAGGTAAAGTATAATGATGATAATACAGCAATAATTCTCTCTCTCTCTCTCTCTCTCTCTCTCTCTCTCTCTCTCTCTCTCTCTCTCTCTCTCTCTCTCTCTCTCTCTCTCTCAAACACACACACACTCTCTCTCTCAAACAGTCCCTCCCCCTCCACCTCTCTCTCTCTCTCTCTCTCTCTCTCAAACACAGTCCCATATCTTCCTCTTCAATTCTCTCTCATCCCTTTCTCTCTCTCTCTTTCAAACACACACACACACACACACACAGTCTCCCTCTCTCTCTCTCACACACACACTCTCATTCTCTCTGGGTTAAAAACCCGCAGAAGGGTAGTTGTTGGCATGCTCCCAAGGAGAGGCCCTTTAGGGACTGCTCTGTCAAAGAACATTGCAGTAAATCAGCGCCTGGCTGATTTGTGTACTGCCGAGGGGGTGTTCTTTGTGGACCCCTACACCTCACTCTTTGGTAGAGACGACCTCTACCAGAGGGATGGCACACATCTCTCACTAAAGGGGAAAGAAGTGCTTTCCAAATTAATGGAAGACGCCGTCCGACGATGTCTCAGGAGCACTCGACCGAGCGTGGAGGAGAGCCCTCGTCGCTATGCTAGAGTGACCCCAGAGAAGACATTCGCTGAGATCCTGAAGAAGGATATCCCCAGCACTACCAAGACAATGACCAAACCGGGAAACGGAAGAGTATAGGGAGCCCTGCAGTTGGGGGTTCCCTGAAGGTTCTATTGTTCAACGCCAGGTCCATCCGAAACAAGTTTTTGGAACTGCGGGCCCTCGTTGCGACAGAGGAACCCGAGATGGTGGCCATAACGGAGTCATGGTTGAGAACCTCAGACAGAGATCTTGAAGGGGAATTCGTGATTCCAGGCTACCAACTCTTCCACAAAGATAGAGAGGACAGAGGGGGTGGTGGTGTGCTGTTGTATGTAAAGAACTCCATCAAATCGATGACCTGCAACATCACATCGAACCACGAGCTCCTTGGAGTTGACCTAGAAATAGGCACTGCAAAATACAGAACCCTGCTGCTTTATAGACCCCCTGGACAACTCAATGAGATGGACAGGGACCTATACCAGTTGCTGGGTGAACTAGTGGATGGCAGGGTGTGCATCCTTATGGGGGACTTCAACACACATGTTGACTGGGAAACCAGAGAGCCCTCTGCCGAGAACACACCACTCTTGGAGTTTGTAAATGATGAATTCCTCACTCAATGGGTAAGGGAGCCAACAAGAGGTGCTAACATACTCGACTTGGTCCTCACCTCCGAGGATGACATCATTCAAGACCTCTCTGTAAACGAAGAAATAGGTGGAAGCGACCACAAGCTTATAAGATTTTCAGTTAAGGTCCCTAATATGGAGACCGTGACCCCGGTGCATAGAAAATTAGACATGGGGAGAGCGAACTTTGCAGGTCTTCGTGAAGGCGTTACCGAAATAGAACTAGAGGAGGGAGAGAGTGCTGATGATCTGTGGAGGTCATTCTTGTCTTCCTTCATGGAACTTCAGTCGCGCTTTATTCCTCTGAAGGGAACAGGTCAGAAGTTCATTCAACCGAAGTGGTTTAATCGGGAAATCCGTAACCTACTAAGGGAGAGGAGAACTGCGTATCGTCGAGCGAAGACATCTGGGGACTTTGACGGTCATAGAAGACTGAATCGAAACGTGAAGTCCAAAATAAGGGCGGCTAAGCGTGCTGAGGAGGTCCGTGTGGCTAGACTCTGCAAAGAGAACCCCAAGGAGTTTTTCAGTTATGTGAATGGCCGTAAACCAATCCGACGCAGGATCGGTCCCTTGGTGAATGAGGATGGAGCATTGATGCACTCTGATGCAGAAAATGCTAACCTCTTAAATGAGTACTTCTCTTCAGTGTTCTCTGAGGAGAGTGGTCCCATTCCCGAACCTTTGGACTCCTTCAGTGAGAAGTTGGAGTCAATGGTCTTCACCCAAGAAGAAATCGAGAGAAAAATAATCGAATTAAAAGCAAACAAGTCCCCCGGTCCGGATGGGTTCTTACCTAGAGTGTTAAAAGAAATGCATGGTAAAGTATCACGGCACATGTGCATGGTCTTCAACAGGGTAATCCAGACTGGATGCGTTCCTAGAGACTGGCGTGAGGCAGAGGTGACTCCTATCTTCAAGAAGGGAGATGCTAGCCAACCGTCAAACTACAGACCCATCAGTTTAAACTCGATAGTCTGTAAACTCATGGAGAGCATCATGGTGGACAAAATAACAGCACACTTAGAATCAAATTTGCTACTGAGGGGTTCCCAGCATGGGTTCCGGCAGCACCGGTCATGCCTCACAAATCTGGTGGAATTCTTCCATTTTGTTTTCAGTGAGCATGATCGGGATAAAGCGGTCGATGTTGTCTACTTAGACTTTCAGAAAGCCTTTGATAAGGTACCTCACCGCCGCCTCCTTCGGAAAGTGCGTGCACTGGGCATAGACGGAAATGTGGCAAATTGGATAGAGAACTGGCTAAGTGACAGACGGCAGCGGGTGGTAGTGAATGGACAGGCTTCAGAGTGGGTGCCCGTTACTAGCGGTGTTCCCCAAGGTTCTGTTCTGGGACCACTACTGTTTATCATCTATGTTAATGACGTGGATGGTGACATGGTTGCCAAGATTTCCAAATTCGCCGATGATACTAAGCTTGGTATGAATGTCGCGAAAGAAGGAAATACTACCCGCTTACAAGAAGATCTTAGGAAGATCGGGGAGTGGTCTGACACGTGGCAAATGCCATTTAACGTGAACAAATGCAAAGTTATGCATATAGGCCACAGAAACCCCCGAACAGAGTATAACCTTAAGGGCAATGCTCTCGTAAGCACTGATACTGAGAAAGACTTGGGTGTAACTATCACCAGCGACCTCAAGTTCTCAAAGCAGTGTATTGAGGCGGAGAAGAAAGCCCAAAGGATGTTAGGGTACATAAAGCGACAGTTTGGATACCGGAACAAGGAGATAGTACTTTGTCTGTACAATTCCCTTGTCCGACAGCACCTGGAGTATGCAGTCCAGTTTTGGAGTCCTTCTTACCGAAAGGATATTGCGAGATTGGAACGAGTGCAAGCCAGGGCAACCAAACTTATACCCTCTCTTAGACACAAGAGCTATAAAAATCGGTTGGTAGAACTCGACCTGTTCTCTTTGGAAACCCAGAGACTGCGTGGTCAGCTTATCGAAGTGTTTAAAATACTACGAGGCTTTGACAATGTAGACTACAGGGACATTTTCCAACTCAGTGAGGGCACAACCAGGAATCATGGCTACAAACTTGAACTGAAGCGATACAACCGTGATCTGTGTGGTAAATTCTTTACATACAGCATCTGCGGTACTTGGAACGCGCTTCCTGCTGATGTAGTCAACAGCAACTCTGTGGATCAGTTCAAGTCCAGATTAGACAAAGCCTTAAACCACCATCTAGGTGTTTAAGCCGTTGTGCGAGTGTTCCTTGATGGTTTCACATGACACATTCGAGGACGGTCGCCTACTTGCGCAACTAAACCCACAGGTACCCTCTTTGTATGGATCGTAAGGTCCCCTAGGGTACTTCTTTTCCTTGTAACTCCTTGTAACTCACTCTCTCTCTCTCTCTCTCTCTCTCTCTCTCTCTCTCTCTCTCTCTCTCTCTCTCTCTTGTTTCACATTATTTTACTGGCATTGGGTTTGATTCCCGAGTGGGATAACTTGCTCAAGTTTATAATTATACAGGTAAATGTGTGAATATTTGGGTATAAGTTATTTATCTCTGTAACATTATGTCTGACAGATTACAACATCCTGACGTACATTTTCCTCCTTGCCCATTTCACTTCGAACTCATAGAGTAGGCCTAGGTCTCCTCACCCACGTTCTCTGTATTCTGAAAGATGAGGACTATAGCCTACTTAGTTTCCATACTTGTGTTACATAAAAAAAAATACAGTAAAAGTGAAAATGGTCCAAAATTATGTCCTACTTCTTTCGAGCTGTGGAGACTTACTGTACTTGGAGAAGAACACGTCGTAGTAAGGGTAGATGAACTAAGGTGGAGTGTTCCAAGGCTGACCAGTTTTGTACATAAAATATTGAGACTGCCAGGTACTCTTGTATTAGGGACTTGGAGAGAAAAGGAGTGAGCCTGAATAGCTTGGCGAATGTTGCATGATTTAGTGAGGGAAGGATACACTGAGAGCATTTTTCAATACAATGACTATAGAAGCGGAAGTGAGTAGGTCAACTTTGTGGTGAAAACGAGAGAGAGGCTGTAGGGAATCAATGATTGGAGGGAAGGATTGGTGAAATGACATGCCATGGATTCCACCTCGTCCAAAAGTGTTGTGAAGGTTAAATCATCCCACTTATGCAAACTGTACTCCAGAGAGGAGAGGATGACAGCCCTGAACAAAGACAGGATCTCAGTGTGGGTGAAATATTCATGGAATAATATTATGAGCATCACATCCAACGTCTTTGAGAGGCTTTGACCTCCCAGAGAGAGATTGCGAAAGAAAGAAGCAACAAAAATATTGTTCATAAAGAAAGCGCAAAGCTGTGTGTACTCATGTAAAAGGGATAGTCATTTGGAAAAATAAAGTGCATGAGTTGGGAGATGAAGGATTTGTTTTAAAAATTACAAGTCAATTCCTGCCCCAGTCGAAGATGAAAGATACGTCAGACATCCAGCATGGAACTGCATCACTATTTAGTGAGAATAGACGGTTGGTGAACCTGGTGTGAACTGGAATTAACACATGAACGGAGAGGAGACAAAATACAGCTAAGGAAATTATCGAAAAAAAAAAAAAAAAAAAGGATATGTGAATGTACGGACACCTGACGAACAATATTGAAGGTGAGATTTAGATGAAGGACTATGTCAAAGGAGAATTTTATATATATATATATATATATATATATATATATATATATATATATATATATATATGCATGCATGCATGCATGCATGCATGCATGCACGCACGCACGCACGCACGCACGCACGCACGCACGCACGCACGCACTCACGCACGCACGCACATACATACATACATACATACAGTCGCGGCAAGGGAAGATGATCCGCGTAAACAATGCTGGGATATGCGTACACACGAATTTGTAAAAGCATACAAAATATGCTAGAAAAAATAAAATTCATGTACCACTTACTTGTCTATATTGAGATTCAGTACTTGGTGTTATCTCCATTAGCACTGATTACGGCTTGGATACGTTTAGGCATACTACAAGCTAATTTTTCAAAATATGAAACGTCAATTTCTCGCCACAACTTCAAAACAGTTTCCCTCAAGCGCATCACCGTACTCGTATCTTCTCCTTTTAATTTGTTTTTCATAAGTGACCAGACATTCTCTATTGGGTTGAGGTCAGGTGAGTTACCTGACCACTCAATCTCTGGAATGTCATTTTCCCTCAACCATTGTTTTACGTCATGACACTTGTGTGGAGGTGCACCATCATGCAAAAACAAACCATCTGGTCGGTGCATATCAAAAAAACTATGCAAGTGGTCCTTTAATACGTCCAAATAAATGTCACCATTCATTGTTTTTTTAGGTTCTAAGAAGAACAACTCTCCTCCACCATGTTCACCACTGAATGAACCCCAAACCATCAGAGAAGGTGGATGTTTGACCGTTTTGATGGTGTAGCGAGGATCGTATCGGTTGCTTTTAGGTGGGCGTCTCACAGTTCTTGCACTCAGTCTAACACACCTGAAGGTGCTCTCATCTGAGAAAATTACCTTCTTCCACTGGTCAGGTGTCCATTCTTTATTTCTAGCACAAAACTCTAGTCTTTTCCTTTTCATTGCTTTGGTAAGCGTTGGTTTCCGTGCAGCTCTGTGGGCGCGTAAATTCAAATCATGGTGAAGGCGATGACGGACAGTCCTTTCACTCACATCTTTTAATAGTTCTGGGTATTCTTTTTTTATTTCTATCGATGTTACGAATGGATTTTTAATTACAGAACGCCTGATGAGTGTATCAGTCCTTTTTGAAGTTTTTTTCTTACCACCAAGGCGAGGTTTTGGTGGTGGGACCTGATTATCACCAAGGCGTCTGCTGGCACCAAGGATGCGTATAACAGTTGCTCTACCACGTCCAACACGAGCTGCTATTTCATTAATTTCTACCCTTTCTTCTCTCAGGGCAACGACACGGGCCCTCTCCCCAACGTTTGTGGTAATTCCAACCATTTATTACCTAAAGAAAAAAAAATATGATCAAAGAAAGTGAACGAGGCAAATGGCGCGAACACACAAAAAACGTTCAATAAGAAAACGTCTCACCCTTCACTGTGGCCTTGAAACACTGAGAGCGGTATGATGTATGGGGAGGAGGGAAGGGTACAAAAGTTGCCAGTGTTCGCCATTTACAGCTAAGTGTAAGGTGAAAAGAATGTGACAGTTATGATTCATACCCACTCACTCCAAGGTTTGACGGTGCGCGGATCATCTTCCCTTGCCGACACTGTACATACATTTTGCGATTATCTGCGTCCTCGATTTTCACACTTTCTGTCAGCCGAATCGCCCATTTCTTTTAACTTTTTATTTTGGAGACTGTTATATTATGTGGAAATACGTTAAAAACATGAATAACATTTGTATACATTTACCTTTGTATGTATTTACTTTGAAATGGGAGTACAGCTTTCCTAGCGGGTTCCCGAATCTCGACTTCCCGCCTCTGCATGCAGTGTTGCCAGATACAAGAATACTTCCATGTTTTAGGCAAATTTTGTCCACACTTGGGAAATCGTATGAAGAATGTTCAATAAGTAGCCCAGTTGAGCGGGAAATTCAATCATTTAAAATTGGAATAAATAATTTTTTGCTCACCAGACGAAATAACCTGACCTACCTAACCTAACCTAGACTGTGGCTACCTTCGGGAACTAACTTAATATCCTTCAGGACCTAACTTAATGTCCTTCGGGACCTAACTTAATATCCTTCGGGACCTAACTTAATGTCCTTCGGGACCTAACTTAATGTCCTTCGGGACCTAACTTAATATCCTTCGGGACCTAACTTAATGTCCTTCGGGACCTAACTTAATGTCCTTCGGGACCTAACTTAATATCCTTCAGGACCTAACTTAATGTCCTTCGGGACCTAACTTAATGTCCTTCGGGACCTAACTTAATGTCCTTCGGGACCTAACTTAATATCCTTCAGGACCTAACTTAATGTCCTTCAGGACCTAACTTAATGTCCTTCGGGACCTAACTTAATGTCCTTCGGGACCTAACTTAATGTCCTTCGGGACCTAACTTAGTGTCCTTCGGGACCTTTAAAAATAAAATCGATCCTGTGGATAGGAGCTTAAAGTATCCCAATTCGGTGGGTCAGGCATATTGTACACAACTGCCTGCTGGACCTTTCGTAATTTTGCAAAGAGGATCTGGTAACACTGTCCGCCCGACCTCTGTTCGTCCCTCTGCTACAGAAATGCCGTGTCTTAAAATTGAAATATCGGCTAATATTGTGATTATCTGTGCCGGCGAACTACTGGTTTTGTTGGGTTAGTTAGGGCTCGGTTACCTTGATCGATACACAGTGGAATTGTCTTGTGGAAATGTATTCTTTGTTAGATATTTCGGTATATATATATATGCTGTTTATATATAAGGCTATATATAGAAAAGGCTATTTCACACTGGCGAATTTTTCCGTTTGTTCACTTCAGTTAGGTATTATTGAGATACAGATAGTGTTCCAAGTGTGTAAAAATGTTAACCTTAACAGATAGTGTTGCTGATGAGTGCCAATTTTGGCACTTATACCGACCTCTAGTATTATGTTTTTTGCGTCTCGTCGTTGTCGGCTTGCGAAGTCAAGGTGCGAAGCATGGTCTTGGTCATTTGTGAGCGTTTGATAGTAAAGCTTCCACTATTGTTTTGATTGTTTTGTCATCAACAGACAGCATCCTTGTGTTTCAAGTTCAGTGATGATTACTACACGTGTATGTACTCACATTGGGCAGCCCTAGGTCAAGGGAATACTTGACCTTGGGGCAGCCCATACCCGAGTTCCAGGACGCACAATTCCCTGCAATTAGAATCGTTCTATGCCTGTTTTTCCTCGCCCATAAGGAACAGAAGAAAACAGTGAATGACTTAGCAATGGAGGTGGCATCATCGGACACTGGTTTCTGGGAGAAAGTATGGATTCCTACCATCATATAGAAGAACATTGATCAAAAGGTGGTTGATCTGTTTTTGACGTGGAAGGGTCTTCAGAAAAACCGCACTCACACTATGAACACACAGCGGAGGAAAGAGGATAAGTTCTGTGATGAGTTGAAAACTTCTACGATGTTGCCCAGGCCAAGACAATGGAGCTCTTGATCATCCAGGAGGATCAGGCACTCCTGATAATGTAGCATAAAAAGGATAGAAGGGAAGCGATGGGTGGAGTGGCCAAGATCTTGCTCGTTCTGTCAAGCTTCAAGGAACATGCTAAGAACAGGCAATCTCAGCATCAGTGCCAAGCCAATCCTGCTTTTGAAAGTGTTGAGCGGAATCTACTTCATCTTCTCCGTTTGGAACACCTGTGACCTCTCCTCCAAAACATAGGCTCCAAGGCACAGAACTAGTCAATATCACCGAACTGGCAATTACAGTCGGCGGCAAAAGTCCTGTATTCACATTTTCTTCATTTAATAAAGAGCATTCTGGTTCATGATTCTTATTCAGTTATTGTGTAAGTATTTTTCAGCGTTTAGTGCTTGATAATAACCATTGAATATTATACGAAAAAAGTATATAATAATGTTATCTCAGTTGTTTTTGTGTTACATCATAATATGAAAAAGTTAATCTTACCTTTAATGATGTTAATAATTGACACGAATATCGGTATATAAATAATTAATAACCGGGTGTGTTTTCCTACTTTTATTAAAGCTTCCACACATCTTTCATCTCCCCAAGAATAATTTCTCACCTCTCTTGTATAGACACCCCCCCTACCCTCCTCAAATCCCTCCTTACTTCTCCCTCCCACCAATTAATGCTTCGAGCGAGCAGAGCTCACAACTAGTGTTTCGGGGTTAATATCTCGGCCAACGTTGACAACGCTGGGTGGGCCTCACGGGAGTGTGACCACCTGTACACTCGTGATACATAATCCCTGACCAGAGACGAACGGCAGGCACCACACATACCCTGCATTTGAACTCAGCCTCTATATGTGTACTGGGTGGGGAAATGAGCAATACCAGGCGATTCGAAGCTTTCTGCTCCTCACACTCTGGTCAGAAATTATCTATCACGAGTGTACATACATGCACATTTGTGTGTGTGTAATAAACGTACATATGTGTGTGTATGTGTTGCATCATAACACCCCACATGTGCCGTCACCATCTCTCTCTCTCTCTCTCACTCTCTCTCTCTCTAATCCGTTCGAGCTTCTGTTCGAGCGGTACATTTGGCGCGCGATTTTAGCAGCTCGGACGGAAATTCGAGCTCTTCTTTATGGTTTTAACCGGTAAATAAAATATTTGACATTTTAACGTAATTTTTCGTCAAGTTACGTCACGTTACGTCATAAAAACCTTTGCCGGCGGTGCTGAATTGGAATATATAGTTTTGGAAGTAAAACCGGGTTATTTTAACGGATTTATAGTAGATGACGTAATCTTTACGTCGAGTTATGTCATGTTACGTCATTCCAAAACCTGCGCCTGGTGATGGTGATTCAGAATATATATGTGTTTTGGATGTAGGTGTAACCGTTTTCGAGTTATAAGAGGACAAACAGAGACAGTTTGCCATTTATAGTATATATATATATATATAGATTTTTTTTTTTCCGACAGATGATTTGTGTGCAACATATTAAATTACTTTGATTTTTTTTTTTTTTTTTTTCAGATGTGGTTCTTGCGGATCCCAAGATGGAGATGAGAAACACACTGAGGGGTCAGGCAGTGGGTGTGCCACGCTGGGACCATCTTGAGCCTCCCCGTGGACCACACTTTTCCCTGGACTCCCCCAAGTTAGTGAAGGCTGCGGTGGGCTCCCCAGCTCATATCCCCTGCAAGGTCCGCAACCTAGGCTCAAAGTCGGTAAGTACCAGTGAGTTATATACCTGTAGCTCTGCTTTCACACTTCATTTATATATCAGAAACTTCAAAAATTCAAACAAGAATGGAATATACGCCTAAATCATAGAACTCTCTAGGGTATAATATTATATAATATGTGACAACACATGGACCCCATAGTGCTACTTAGAATGTTGTTCAAGTGGTAGGTAGTCGCTTACCAATTCGTATTAATAATAACAATAATAATTATTATATGGAGATGGAGTTCTCTTCATTGATGGTCCTAATGGAGTGATTAGATTTAACTCAAGTATAACTCATTCAATAGTTTCTTTCGAAATTTGTGCGAATAGATTATATCTTCATTAAAGCTTAGTGTACCAATTGCCTCCTAGATGAGGGAGGCATGACAACTGATATTTTTTAGGGAGTGGGATTACACAGAAAGAGCTCAACTCAAGTCTCCAATTTGAAGATCCTTAGATTAAATAAAAAGCATTTAGAGAAAGTATTTGCTGATGCAGAGTCTTCTAAAAAAAAATGTCAGTTTTTGCAGTTTGGCAGAAACTGATTATTTCTGGCTCACTCAAATATTGGCAAACATATACTTCCACATTCATACTTACCAATCTATATATAGTATATTATGCTGTACAATTATCAGATCATTGTGGATCAGGGAAAAGGGTTTATGCAAACTAGACCCAAAAAACTACTAAAAGTGAAATTAACACCCATCAGTTCACACCAGAGTGAAGCCAACACATGTCCACTAAGGAGACTTTCCCTCTACAATCAAATATAGAATATAGCCACTGTAAACATCTGATAACATATAACTACAACACTTCCACAAGACGCGATACAAACAAACAGCAGTCAGTCTTAGAGTGTGGACACAACACACCCATGTCAGAAACTAGCCATACTCTACCACCCACTCATGGTAATGGTAGCCATCGGCAGAATTCTATAAAGGTATAGTCACAAACCTCACCTTGCTAGTGTACTGAACAACCTCACCAGTCTCCTCAAACACACGTACTGCTCTTTCCCTCAGTATTATCACACAGTCGCTACATTTTATAATAGTCATTTACCGGTATCTCTAAAATAACACATTTTAAGTACACGTTGTATAAGATAGAATTTATTTTCTTTTTCACTATACAAATTACCCTTAATAATTGGTGATAATATTATGAAACATCCTGTATAGATCCAGCAGTAAAAATTCCGTTTAATCTGTGTCTCATCTCACTCGGTCACTACACACCAGCAGACAGATGCTGCCACAATACGACATAACATTGTTGTGAGCCAAGTGTAGCCGGTTCATATGTTTTAGTCTTATTATTATTATTATAATGACACAATTTGAAGTTTTAAACAAAGCATATGACGTTGTCCTTGAAATCTTCCACTTTATAAACATAATCCATACGGTGTTTCATATATTGTGATTGGTAGCAGGTTTGTGTCCAGCTGGCCACCTGTGTGTGCGTAGGATTTTTCAGAAGGTTTCTCTCGATTGTGAAACATTACGTATGTGATTCTAATCACATGTGGATGAGGCGATCACTGTCTTGTTTAGTTTCATAATATATTTATTTGTTTTTTTAAGTTATGATGTCAACATTAGTTGTATGTTACGCATATTATATATATATATATATATATATATATATATATATATATATATATATATATATATATATATATATATATATATATATATATATATATATATATATATATTCACCTTTATCATTGAGTGCCACTAGAAAATTGAAGTATGCAATCCATTAACTGTGAACATAATATATTATATGATATACACAACTGGCACACTGATCTACCGGACTACCAATATCTATCACGTTTCATGGCAATGTACCAGATTTTTTACGTTTATTGTCGTTGTTCCTCTTTCGTTTTTATGCTGCTAGTGTTTTGGGAGGCTATTCACACACACACACACACACACACACACACACACACACACACACACACACACACACACACACACACACACACACACACACACACACACACACACACACACACACACACACACACACACACACACACACACACACACACACACACACACACACACACACACACACACACACACACACACACACACACACACACACACACACACACACACACACACACACACACACACACACACACACACACACACACACACACACACACACACACACACACACACACACACACACACACACACACACACACACACACACACACACACACACACACACACACACACACACACACACACACACACACACACACACACACACACACACACACACACACACACACACACACACACACACACACACACACACACACACACACACACACACACACACACACACACACACACACACACACACACACACACACACACACACACACACACACACACACACACACACACACACACACACACACACACACACACACACACACACACACACACACACACACACACACACACACACACACACACACACACACACACACACACACACACACACACACACACACACACACACACACACACACACACACACACACACACACACACACACACACACACACACACACACACACACACACACACACACACACACACACACACACACACACACACACACACACACACACACACACACACACACACACACACACACACACACACACACACACACACACACACACACACACACACACACACACACACACACACACACACACACACACACACACACACACACACACACACACACACACACACACACACACACACACACACACACACACACACACACACACACACACACACACACACACACACACACACACACACACACACACACACACACACACACACACACACACACACACACACACACACACACACACACACACACACACACACACACACACACACACACACACACACACACACACACACACACACACACACACACACACACACACACACACACACACACACACACACACACACACACACACACACACACACACACACACACACACACACACACACACACACACACACACACACACACACACACACACACACACACACACACACACACACACACACACACACACACACACACACACACACACACACACACACACACACACACACACACACACACACACACACACACACACACACACACACACACACACACACACACACACACACACACACACACACACACACACACACACACACACACACACACACACACACACACACACACACACACACACACACACACACACACACACACACACACACACACACACACACACACACACACACACACACACACACACACACACACACACACACACACACACACACACACACACACACACACACACACACACACACACACACACACACACACACACACACACACACACACACACACACACACACACACACACACACACACACACACACACACACACACACACACACACACACACACACACACACACACACACACACACACACACACACACACACACACACACACACACACACACACACACACACACACACACACACACACACACACACACACACACACACACACACACACACACACACACACACACACACACACACACACACACACACACACACACACACACACACACACACACACACACACACACACACACACACACACACACACACACACACACACACACACACACACACACACACACACACACACACACACACACACACACACACACACACACACACACACACACACACACACACACACACACACACACACACACACACACACACACACACACACACACACACACACACACACACACACACACACACACACACACACACACACACACACACACACACACTCTCTCTCTCTCTCTCTCCAACCAATTAGTTTCCCTTCAAAGTTAGACATACATACATACATAACATATTGCTTGGATACATTTACAAATTGTTCATTTTGTCATGGTTAATGGAAGTCATTGCTACCGATTTTCTCATGGGTGGAATTGTGTTGGGTGTGTTGTTTGTACAGTATGTATGTATGTATGTGACTGTCTCAATTCTGACTAGTTTATGAAAGCGTTTGAAAATGTCATTATTTATTGCAAATCCCTTGTATTTTCCTAAGTATCTCCTTATTGAATTGTGTACACTGTGGAGAAGGAGGCGGCAGACACCAGCTGAACAGAGCAGTACTATAAGGGTGAATGTTGGGACTGGTAACACAGAGTATTACAACTCAAGTTTCACATATCTCTCCAACTTTGTTTATTTTTTCGTGTCCCATCTACAACGAAAGCAGTTCAACATACTCTCAAAGGCAACACTCTCCCTCTATTTATATTTATATTTTATAAAGTAGCAACTTTAACAACTGCCTCAGAGAACCCTGGTTATGCGTTCATAAACTTCACATTTTCTGTGCCCACTTCTCACCTAATAATGACCTAGAATGATACTAAGTACCATTGTGTAAACCACTATAAGTCAACTTGTGCAACATACCTGGAACAAACGACACGACTAACGACAGACCACAAAAGAGAATAACATGACAAATACAATAAATGATGAAGTGCCGTTGATGAATAAAGAAATAATAATTATGAAGATTAGAAGTTCCTAATATATATGAAACAAAAAGCGTATAAAGAATGCATAGTACCAGCAGTGAATTATGAATTCGAATCCGCGAAACTGACAATGTTTCAATTAACAATGTAAAGGTTAAAATCACTGAGAGATGGAAAGACAGCACATTGCGTAAGAGAACAAACAGACTAAATTTATTGATATCACTAAAGTAATTTAAGAACCCCTTGAGGGTAAGAGGTCCTTCACATGTGGTGAAGGAAAGAATATGCCTCACGTGTCCGGTGCGTGTTGTAAAAGGCTAATAAAACGGGTTGGGCGGTTGGGCTTGCAACCCTCCTTTGTA
Organism: Petrolisthes cinctipes; assembly: GCA_033782935.1. NCBI lineage: Eukaryota > Metazoa > Arthropoda > Malacostraca > Decapoda > Porcellanidae > Petrolisthes > Petrolisthes cinctipes. Next base: position 68,095 of record JAWQEG010003133.1, read on the forward strand.
AAAAACAAAACAAAAAAACTATGGGAACAGTTAACAATGACTTGCCACGGATTAGGACTGACCCCAAGATAACGACTACGGACTTCCAATTGGCTACGTGGAATATAAGAGGCGTGAATGATGACACGAAAGATAGAGAGGTTCTGGAAGTGATATCGAATGCAAGGTTGGATGTATGTGGAATGACGGAGACCAAATGGAAGGGAACATGTGTGAATGAGTAGGAATGTGGAATGGGGGTGTGTGCTGAAGTGAAGGAGAATGAGAGAGCGAAAGAAGGTGTGTGTATGTTCATAAGTAATAAATAGAAGGAGTGTATAAGGGAGTATGGATCCGTGGGGTCGAGGATTGTGTGGGTGAGTATGAAAGTGGGAATACAGACTTGGGTGATTGTATGTGTGTATGCACCAACAGAAGACAGAGTGGATAGAGTGAAAGACGAATTTTGGACGAGTGTGGAGGAGTGCCTGGATAGGTTTAATAAGAGTGAAAGAGTGTTTCTGATTGGGGATATGAATGGGATGGTGAGGGATTGAAAAGTAGATGGGGTAGTGGGAGGGTGGGGTGTGCAGTCAGAGGTGGACGTGAGTGTGGGGAGGAGGCTGATGGTCGCCAACACCTTCTTCCAGTACAGAAGAATACACATGGAGAGTGGAATGGAGGAAGGAGGGTGAGAGAGTGGAATGGAAGGCGCTGATTGACTATGTTTGTGTGGATGAACGGATGAGGAAATCGTTGATAGATGCTAGGGTATACATGGGGATGGAGGGGGGAAGGTATCTGACCAATAGACTATGTCGTAGTAGCGAAAATAAAGACACAAATGAAGTGGGTGAAGAGAGCGAGGGGAGGACGAGAGGGAGGAGGAGTGAGGATGAGGGTGGAAAGGTTGCAGGAGGAGGAATGTCGGGACTAGGAAGGTTTGACTTGGAACAAATGGAGGAAGTGGACGAGGAAGTGAGTTGAGTGTTTAAAGAGGATATGTGTGGGGCGTGTGAGGAGGTGTGTGGGGTGAAGAGAAAGGGGAGAGGAGTGAAAGGAACAGCAAGGTGGAATGAGGAGGTGAAATGAGCAGTTGAAGAGAAATAGAAAGCATACCGAGAGTGGTTGGGTAGTAGAGGAAATGAAGAGTTAGAGGGACAGAAAAGGGAGATATATGTGGATAAAAAGAGAGTGGTAAAGAGAGTGGTGAGAGAGTAAGAGAAGAGGAGACGAAGAATTTGGAAGGAATTTAAGAGTGATAAGTGGAGGGAGTGTAAGAAGTTGTTCTGGAAAGAGGTCAAGAAAGTCACGGAGGGTGACAAAGGAAGTAGTAAGGTTGTGAAAGACAAGAATGGGCTGGTAATTGTTAAGAAGCATGGTAATGTTGAGAGGTGGAGAGAACACTTTGATGAATTGTTGAAAGAAGGAAGTGGAACGCCGGCAAACATAGTTGGATGGGGTATGGGAGATAGATAAAGAGAGGTAGTGGAGGAGGAGGAGGTGGGAGGATCGGGAGGGTAGAAGTGAGTGAGGCTTTGAAGAAGGTGAAGATGAGTAAAGCATCAGGAATAGATGGAGTGTGTGGTGAGATGTTGAAGTGTGGCGGTGAGATAGTGGGTGAGTGGGTGTAAAAAATGTGTGGACTGACATGGGAGAAGGGAAGTGTGCCTGAAGAATGGAAATCAGGAATTATAGTTCCTCTGTATAAGGGTAAAGGGGAGAGAGGAGTATGTGGTAATCACAGAGGGATATGTCTCCTTAGTGTAGTAGGGAAGGTATACTGTAGGGTAGTGAGAGTGAGAACCGAAGAATGGGTGGGTGAGGAGCAGGGTGGGTTTAGGAAGGGTAGAGGGTGTGTAGACCAGATTTTCTCCTTGAGGTGTGCTGTGGAAAAATATCTAGAGAAGGGACAGAAGTTGTATGCTGCATTTATGGATTTGGAGAAGATATATGACAAAGTCGATAGAGAAGGTCTGTGGAAAGTACTGAGATTATATGGAGTGGTTGTAAAGTTGGTGGAGGCAGTGGAGAGCTTGTATGAGGGTGCAAGAATGGCAGTCTGGGTGGAGAGTGAACAGAGTGAGTTCTTTAATTTGAATGTTGGGTTGAAGTAAGGGTGTGTGATGTCCCCATGGTTGTTCAGTATATACATGGATGGAGTCATGAAGGAAATACAGGGAAGAGCAGTGGCTGTTGGTGGACCTCTGATAAGGGAGGGGAGTGAGTGGAAGTTGCCTGTGTTGCTGTTTGCTGACGATACAGTTATGTTGAGTAACGATGAGTGGGAGTTGCAGGGTTTGGTGAATATGTTTGGAGACGTGTGTGAGAAACGGAATCTGAAGGTAGATGTGGTGAAGAGCAAAGTTATGGTCTTTGAAAGGGGTACAGCCACAGGTTGTGAGGTGATGTTGAATGGTTAGGTTATGGAGAATGTCAGCTCATTTAAGTATTTGGGCAGTGTGATGAGTAAAGATGGGAGTTTAGAAGATGAGGTGCAGGAGAGGGTACAACAGGGGAAGAGGGTTGTAGGAACGCTGAAAGCAGTGACAAGGAATAGGGCGATGAGTATGGTAGTGAAGAAGACGTTACATGATAAGTGTGGTAATCCCGACACTGACATACGGGAGCGAAGCGTAGACGATGACATAGAGACATACATCAAGAGTTAAGAGGGGTGGAAATGAGTTACCTTAGAAGTGCGTGTGGAGTAACATGGAGAGATAGACTGACGAATGAAGAAGTACTTGAGTGATGTGGTGTGGATGTGGATGTGCTAGAGAATGTGAAAAGAAACACCTTGAGGTGGTTCAGTCATGTGGAGCGTATGGGGAGTGGGAGGTTGGTTAAGAAAGTGTACGAGAGTGAGGTGGAGGGACGGAGGGGAAGAGGCAGACTGAGAGTGAGGTGGAAGGATGGAGTTGAGAGGTATATGAGTGGGAGGAGGGACGCCAGTTGACGGGGGACAGAGGTGCATGGAGGCTATTCATTTGTGGTCACCCCCTGTGGGGATTGAGGCGTCTGGCAATAGATAGATAGATAGAATTTAAGAATAGAAATGAAGGTGAGCAGGATGTGTGCAGTAGGTGACAGTTCCACTTAAGCCACCCAATAGCGATTCGAATATTTTTCGACCATATACACACAAACCAACACTTACACTGTTGCCATATTTACGAGATCTCTCTGCTGTACGATGAAAGAGAGATAACAAGAGATGGGTTAAGAGGATCAAGGACTGGACTCCATCACATTGCAAGAGAAGCAGAGCAACACAAGATATGACGAAAAGAGAATAAATAGAAACACTTGAAGGCATAACTTGGGAAAAACTGACACAGTCTAGGAACTTCTGAGAAAGGTTTGTATTTCATCAGCGATGGACGGTAATTGCTACTGTTGATATATATATATATTAACTCCTTCAAAAGATTGTGAAGATTAGATGCATTGTGGTACAGTCGGCGGCAAAAGTCCTGTCGCCTCCTTTGCTTCACCGAGGCACACAATGTTCATAGACTCGAGATTATTAGGTGTATAAAACGTGCGTATTTATCGAGTCCATGAACACTGTGTGTCTCGGTGAAGCAAGAGAGGCGACAGGACTTTTGTCGCCGACTGTACATGAAGTTGATTATTCTGAATAGCAGTGGAGAGGACAATTATTGTTTGCGATATTCGAGGATCCAGGATCGAACTTACGCCAAAACATCTGAGGTTTATCGAGGTGATCTGATGGTTTTCATTATTTTTGGTTACAACAGCCCATCAAGAAAATATTCCCTATATCATACATCACCAACTCACAACATATTCCATGATGCTGTGAGTGACGGTGTAGCTGTATTCACCTGATAGTGACGTGTATAAATATGGAGTCGTTATTTATAGTGGGACAGAAAATAAACAACTAACACCATAAAGTTCCACTGTCTCATCCAATGTGACACACGTGAAGAACACAACCAACACCTCGTAGCTTCACTCAATAATCTCGGGGTCTATCAAGAGTCACAGGCTACTGACAACCTACTGTACAGTCGGCGGCAAAAGTCCTGTCGCCTCACCTGCTTTACCGAGGCATGAGATGTTCATAGACTCGAGATTATTAAGTGTAGAAAACGTGCGTATTTCTCGAGTCCGTGAACACTGCGCGTCTCGGTGAAGCAGGTGAGGCGACAGGACATTTGCCGCCGACTGTACTGTACTGTACAATCCCGAGGTTTGAAGTAAAAAACATAGTTATGATGTAATAAAAATAGCGGTACTGTGTAAAGATACGCATAATGAAAGAGATAATGGTGTTTTAGCAACGTGTGTACAAAAATATGTAATCAAGGAATGCCATACCTATAGTCAAGTTGTAACACCAACTTTGCACATTAATCTAAGGAAACTGTACAGCCTTATGGTGAACAATGTGTATTGCTACGTATAAATAGTATAGCGAACCAATACCAGTTGGTAACACTGTATGAACATGGTATAGCATTGTACAGTCGGCGGCAGAAGTCCTGTCGCCTCACCTGCTTCACCGATACAAACAATGTTCATAGACTCGAGGAATATTCATGTTTTCTAAACATAATCTGGAGTCTATGAACATCGCCTACCTCGCTGAATCAAGTGAGTATATGAACATCGCCTACCTCGGTGAATCAAGTGAGGCGACAGGACTTTTGCCGCCGACTGTACAGTCGGGGAACAAAGTATGTAAACCGTTGATGGCTTCTGGCAACAACCCTAAGAGTAAACACATCAGTGATGGACGAAATAATATTTGTGTAAAATGATCATAACTGTGATTCACACTTGATGCAAAACCTGGAAACAACACTGGATTCCATTAGCTGCCTGATCCTCTGCTAACTCCTGCTGCCCTGGGGACATACCTCCAGTGATCCACCCATTGTCTACAACGTCCCTCAGATGTTCCCACAATCCCTCAAGGTTTGCAGGACAGAAATTTGGCACAGTTATTGGATTTTCTGTAGCTCTTTTGCTACTCTTTATTTGAAATGTTATTGCACAGTGTCGCTATATCCTAAAGTATCTGCTATCCTCAGACTGTGTACCAAACTCTCTTTGTTACACAAAATAAGATCTAGTATGTTATCTCCCCTTGTTGGTTCTTGTACTAACTGATGAGGGAATTATTCTGTATGGTCCCTAGAAACTCATTTGACTAGTGGTCTGTTGTCTGACCCGTCCACTTAATATTCCTAAAGTTGAAGTCCAGTTAATATTCCTAAAGTTGAAGTCTTCTACATTACATACATTGTTATTTCTCGACGGTTTATTTATTTCTTCCCATAACAGTCTACTGTTGTCTGTGTCCAAATATTGTGGTCTATACATAACTCCTAATATTATATTATCTCTACCATTCTTGATATCTAGCCATAGTGATTCTGTGTCATGCTTTGTCTTAATATCTGCTTCCTCACAACATTTTATATTATCTCTAAGGTATATTGCTACTAACCCTCCCCTTCTCTGTCTGCGGTCACCACTGAATAATTTACTCCCTAATTTGGAACGCAGTTCTGAAATGTTTGTCACTAAATTCATCCACGTTTCGCTTAGCGCTATAATATCAATTTTGTCCGTACTAGATGTGACCCTTAACTCGTCTACCTTGTTACACAGACTCCTACAGTTGCTGTAATGTACTCTGATGGAATTGTCTGTACTTACTCTATTATTATTCCACTGGGCTTTCTCTGTACTACCCTCCAACCTCCCTCCCACCCCCTTCATGATATTTCTACCCCAACTCTCCAATCCCTTCTCTTGTCCTTCCCCTTCCTCCCTATCTTCCCCTTCTTCACCCTCTGCTGCCGTACTTCCCTCCCTCTGTACTTTTGTTAACAATGCATCACAATATATATATATATATATATATATATATATATATATATATATATATATATATATATATATATATATATATATATATATATATATATATATATATATATATATCCATAGCTCATGTTTACAGTGTTTTTAAAAGTAGCCGTAATTTAACAAAATTCCATTACATTCCTTTCAAGAAGGTTTTTATATGTTGCTATAATCTTGGCAGGTGTCCAGTCAATATGATGTTCATGAATGGCTTTGTGTTGAAATAAACCACTACTACAATGTGATTTTCTTACACTATACATATGTTGTGTTATCCTGGTATCCACGTCTTTTCCGGTTTGACCAATGACAAACTTATTACACTCTTTGCAAGGAATCTTATACACAACACCTGAGTTGATTGGTCTTGACTGTAATATATATCCATTTTTTATCCATTTTTTACAAAAGTTCACTTGCTGTTTTTCCCAGGTTTTCCCTCACCCTTCCCTTTAACCGTGTGTATATTTCCGTTCAGTATACCCGCTGGTGTCATTACCACTACCGACTGCCCTCTCTGCTCAGTTAGATTAAGGACCCTGTGATCGCGTATGATAATTATGGGCTTCTCATTCCTCCTGACTATGCCATGAAAAAAGGTCCTTCCATATAGGTGGTATTTAGTGGCAATATTTGAAGGACTCGTATAACTCCAATTTTATGACTACATCAAAGGGGTCCTTAAGTTAGTTAGGTTTAAGTTCCTTGTGTTCGCTAAAAAAGATAAAATGAGTTTGTAAAGACAATGAAACTATTTTAAGGAATATCCTATTATCAGTTTTGTCGCTACAACACAAACGTCATTCTTCAACTCTTTTTTTTTTTCCCCTGTCTAGGCCCAGTCCTGAGACGAGCTCGTATACAGAAGGGAAATATGCTTCCCGTGCCACCCCTTCTTCTCGCCAGGGTCTGAGAGAGGAAATTAAACATCCATCGTGTAACCAGACCACTCGACTCACTCCACTTTTTTTTCCTCAGCTTCCGTTTTCAGATTTAAGTTATTCTTCTAATTAATTATTTATTTTTTAATCTTTACTTTTTCCTTTTCTTTACATTCATTGCCTCCTCATCTTCAGTCATTCCCACTGATAATAATTAATTCCATCACTCCATAACTCTCAGGTCCTAAAGCCAGGTACAGTCACGAGCACTAATAAGTATAGAAAGCTTTGGTTGAAGCTTTAAACAGTCCAATTCACCAACGAAGTAAATACAATGGAGATCTCTCTATGCATTTATTTACTGTCTCTCAGTAGCCGAAGCACAGGTGAATACTTACTAGTGCTCCAACTGTAACAACCAATTTATGTCATTCTATAATCACCTCTTGTACAGGCACGAGTACTAATAAATATACAGCTTTGGTTGAATATTTGAACAGTCCAATTCACCAACGAAGCAATTTCAAAGGAGATCTTATTGTGCATATACTTGCTGTCTCTTGGTATTCGAAGCAGACCTGGATATTGTTATGGCACCATAGTAATTATCCAGGTCTGCTTCGAATAATCTGATGGAGCACTAAACGAACTCCAGGAAGTGTCATTGAAACAAGATATACGTTGTAATTTATGGCTGATATTTATCCCAGATGATTCCAGACTTCAACAACATGATCTAGTTTATTTTAATGGCACGTGACTGTACTTAAATAATCTTCTATTGCTGCCATGACATTTATATTGTCGTGCCTCTCCTCATTGTTGTTCCCTGACTCATACACATTATACTATACTCCTCGTCAGTCTACATCATTTATCACTCCTCCAAACCAACCCCATAGGAGGGTATTGCCTGCATTAATGATGTAGGCAATACTTTAAGGGTTTTGGCACCCCTTCGGCCCCAGCCACTAGCTTTTAGTTCTTCAACTGTCTCTCTTTTCTTTCTATTTCCTTCCTGCTTGCTGTCTCACCTTTCTATCACCTTTTTCTGACGCTATATGACTTCGCCGTTGCAGAGCCTTATAACAATCCTTCAATCAATCAATCCTCCAAACCAATTATACATTTCTCTTCCAATCATACATTTCTCTTCTCTGTCTTTCCTGTGTTTTTCTCCTCGTTGTCTCTCCTATATTCCTGGACTGTTTCCCTCCTTCTCTTCTACACACACAGTATCTTAAATATCTGACTTTCCTATATTTTTCTTCTCCATGTCCCCTGTGTATTTCTCCTTCTTTCCTCTTATGCCTTTAACTCCTTCTTCTTACTTTTCCTACAATCACTCCAACGTAAAATCTCTGACGTGGAATCAGTGTTTGCTTTCCCTCGACCGTGTTTTTGTCCTTCCTTCGTTTGCCATTCCCTTCCCTCTGCTGTCAGTCTTACTCTGTCTGTTTCTTCAGTTGTTCCTCTGTCTTTCTCTTATCGTCTATCTGTTTATTCACTTTTTTCTCTGTATTTTCTTATCCCTTGTCTGTTTTTTCGGCTTTCTGTCCCATAATACTTAGTCATATATTTATTTTCTTGCCCTTTTTATCACCTTCCTCCTTCCCTTTTTCTGTATCTTGTCTCCTGTTGCTTTCATATTTTCTTCCATTTTTTTTAGTATATATTTCGCGTTCCTTATTTCCGTCTCTCTCTTTCGATCTACTTCACTATTTCTTACCGCATTCCCTCCGTGCTTCTCCTCTTATCTGCTTTTGTTGCATCTTCTTTTTCTAACACGTTGCCTCATCACGCTTCTGTATACATTTTATTCATTTGTGTTTCACTGTATTTCTCCATTACAATGTTCTGGCTTAGCAAATGATTTATTACTGGTGAACTTCTGCATACTTGGTTGTAAAAACAAAACAAAAATCGTATGTATCATTCTGTAATGTTTTCTTTCCCACCGTCAGCTTACTATTTCTTTCCTTACTTCATTTTTCCGTTCTCTCACAGATTATGTTATTTTTTCTTGCATTTTTTTATACTCGCCTCTTACCATCTTTCCACACAAAACACTCATATCCGTCGATAGCACTAGCTGTGTGAGGTTAAAGGGGAGGATGTACGAGTATATACATCGATGGCACTCTTTGACAATATCAGTGTGTGTGTGTGTGTGTGTGTGTGTGTGTGTGTGTGTGTTATGACCCAGCTGTTGCTTTTGCTATAAAAGATTGAATTTTCCCCAGGGGTTGTCCAGTGATTCTAACCCGGCTCATCACCACTTGGTCTGCTCACAACCTCGCTTATTTTGGGGAGAAAATTTAACAGGATCAGGATAAAGTTTTCGACCGGTGATGCTGGACCCGTTTACTGCTGGTGCTGGCCTGCCTGATGTGCCGCTCAATACACATTATAGTCAACCTTTAATCTACACATATAGAGAGTCTCCGTTTTCCCTATAATATTACTATGTACATGTTTACGGTAACAGAGAAGTTGAGGCTCTCCTTCCCTCTTCACAACACTTACATGAGTCTTGCTGAGTAGGTTCACGCCTCGAGCTCTGCCATTATGTCAGAGGTAAAGGTTATGGACTTCCTGACCTTGCTATCTAAAGTGAGGCTCAGAGCTCCTTCCACCGTTTCCACCCTCTGCATTGCATTGCCAGACTCCATTACTTCTTAGGTGTAACATCACTATTAAGGAGGTAGTAGAGTGCTGGTAAATCTGCAACAAACGATTCCTTCAAACTGGTTCAAACAACAATCCATCAATAGTTTTTTTATCTGGTCCTGTTTTCCTGGCATACTTTGGAGGAATCAAGGTGCTCTTACATGTACCAAAAATATTCTATCTCCTTACCCAACGGGCTCTGCCATTGGTAATAATATTATATTATATTAAATAATAATACAATAAGAACGACCACTAAGCCCAAAGGGATTATGTGGAATTAAAATAAGCATGGGCACGGTTGAATGAAGTTAAATGGAGAAAAGAATAAAGACTTGGCTTAACAAAACGTCACTCCTGTTTAGAGATTTCTTTCTTTCTCGTCCGTCCTCAGCCAAACTCATCAGGACTAATATAATCTCTAAATTCCTGCCGTTGTTGTCCTGGCCAGCATATACCAGCCTGACAGACACTCAACTCTAATTACATGTTCCTCATCACCTTGGCAACTGTGATATCATCGTACCAGTCATCAGTCCTCTCAAGGCATTACTGGTCCAGTTGTCTTCCCTTTCAATGGATTTTCCTGCAGTGTCATTATCACCCTCCCCCTACTTTCTGGCCTGAAATGAATGTGAATAATTCCATCTGTCCCCTTCACTCATGCCGGCCTGATGTGAATATTATGTGCTGCAACCCCTCTGTCCACTCAACTCATTAAGGAAATATCATCATTAATACCTCATTTTCTTTTTTCTTTTCTTTTTCTTTTCTTTTTGAATGGATGGGGCTCTATTGCCAGAAGTAGACAAAGGAAGCAGAACACAGAAAGAAAAGACAGTCGGAGTACCCAGTGCATTGAATCACGTTCACATCTACTGTAGTCTACTCCCCTTTCCAGCCCACCTACATTGTATACTTGCAAACCTACTTACATATTTATACTGTATTTCCATACCTATTTACATGATTATATTCCATACCTACTGAAACATCAGCATACACATCTACTTACATACTGACACTCACACATTTTCACACTCATATAGTTTCATACATACACCCTCTCTCTCTCTCTCTCTCTCTCTCTCTCTCTCTCTCTCTCTCTCTCTCTCTTGCACACAAACACACACATTACACAGTTTCTTAGACACACTTTCACATATAAACTCATATTCTCTTCTCATGGCAGTAATTCTCACTCACTCACTCTCACTTATACTGAAAGATGAGTTTAGAAATTGTTAAAGGGTAAAAGTGTGTGTGTGTGTGTGTGTGTGTTTGGAAATGGTAAATGTATGTGTGTGTGTGTGTGTGTGTGTGTGTGTGTGTGTGTGTGTGTGTGTTTGGAAATGGTAAATGTATGTGTGTGTTTGTGTGTGTGTGTGTTTGGAAATGGTAAATGTGTGTGTGTGTGTGTGTGTGTGTGTGTGTGTGTGTAAGTGTAAATGTCTGTGTGAGTGTGTAGAAAATGTAAATGTGTGAGTTTGAGTGTGTGTGTGGAAAGTGTAAAGGCCGCTTCCCTAACCCGTGTTAAGCCCTATATTCAGTTATTTATGAATCATCATGTTTCTATATCCTTCTGTACAGTGATAGAAGTGACAGTTACACCCATATTTTTACATGGAAAATAAATAAAATAATAATCGACACTCGTCCAAATATAAGTTATCCGATATATTGTAGAGTACTGCGTTTCACATTCATTTATTTGTTTCGTTATGACTTACACACTTACCTTGGAATGATGTACTAACCACAATATCAAAAGCTGTAAGGGTAAAGGGGCGAATATAATGACCAGAAAATAATGTGTTAATGCGTGAATTGGTCAACTCAGTCCTGGCCACCACCAACCAGTGCACACCAACACCAACACACTCACACGCTGAAAATGACGTAAGGGGATGATATTCTTTTGATAGATTGGAGTGCCTTGATTCCTCCAAAGTATGCCAGGAAACAAACCCAGATGAAGAAAAATAATGGTATCCTGTTGTCTGGAATCGCTTGGAGGAATCGTTTGCTCCAGATTTACCACCCAAAACAATGTGCTATATACTCCCTTAGCTCATCATATTATCTTTGAAACAGGAGTCTTAGAGAGCTAAGGTGGGTCTCATTAGAATGGGGAATAGTTGATGGTGAGTCTTGGTGAGTCACGCCACGACAAACAAGCATAAGTTAATAAGTCTTTACAGCCGCTGTAGCACGAGACATACGTAATTCAGATAGAAAATTCTTACTGGGGTCAAAATGCAGCCAGGTATAAGTAGTGCAGCATTGTCACATATGCGGGAAGGGGATGACAGAGGGTAGCAGGACACAATCAACGTTATGTGACAGAGAGGAGGGAAACAGGGGGTAAGGATAGTGGTATGGGGAGGGGGGTGTAGATAGAGGGACAAGGCAGCAAACTTTAACGCTTGTTTTACCTTAACGCCTGCTATACTTTGTTTGATTAGTATAATAAAATTTTCCGTTTCTTAGTATCTGTTACCTGGTCTGCACTCAGTTGCTTCAAATTCTATACTCACTGTGTCTCCTGGTCTATTCTAAGTGTGTCTCGTGGTGGTATTTTCTAAGTGTTTCTATTGGTCTGTCCTAAATGTTTCAACTCTCTTGGAGCTCATCAAAAGTCGGAAAGTGGAGGTAATTCTATGCAAGTCAGGTGGAGGTCAGCGGCTCATTAAAACTTACTGGCTGCCTGGTAATTGCTCACCATGGTGCAAAAATGTTCCAAGAACGTATCCAATGTTGGAATAAATTTTAAAAAGTTTGTTATGCACCAGTAGATGAGTGATGGGCGAAAGTGAACGTGTTTGGGGAAGGAAGATGGTCGTAGTGGTGAAAGGTCATGGGACAGAATAGTTGAAAAGACACGGGATAGGGAGGGAAACGAAATGAAGTGAGTTTAGCTGAACATGGAAAAGAGAACAGAAGGAGATAGCCTAAGCAAAGGAAGAACTAGAAAGCAAAGGATGTGATAAACTGAACTGGTGTAGGAGTGAGAGGATTGCATGAGCTGGAAGGAGACAAGGGGACACTTGCAATGCTGTAAAATGGAAAATAGCAGAAGATAGTTAAAAAAAAAAACTGTTATTCTTACAAGTTGCCCCGCTCATCAGTACCAAACCACTCCAATCCTTCCTCCTATATCAACATGTATCTGAAACATGAGATTTTCCTCTTGCACTTTAAGCAATAGCAACACCCAGAAGCTAGCAAAAAGCGAGTTCCGTGTATACTTTATTAATGTGCATATTAGTTATAAAGAATGAGGGTGAATTATGCATTACTGTGGCCGAAAAGTTTTGGGGTGAAGGGATGCTCAAACTTCTAGTTTCATATTCACATTTTCGATGTCGGTATCCTCTTTCCAGAATCCAACATTTGTAAAACATTTATACAGTATAATATAGCAGATATGCCAAATTTAACAATGTATTTACTCTACAGTTTTCTGCCAATCCTTTGTTCAGACTTCTATCCCTAAGATCTGAAAATTAATAAGTATTTAATCTGCTCGTCTCATTTATTTTTACATGTGCAAACTTTAAGTCATACATACAGTCTTCCAGTGTCACAGTGGCCCTCTAATACCAATGGCAAGTTTAGGTACAATATGTTCCAAAAGAATATAATATAATGGGTTCAGAATATCGTTTATATCATTGTTTGGTAACTGCATATGTCATAGTTTATTTGTTGCTGTCTCTTATTATATTAATGGGTAATATACTTTTGGTACATTGGAGTGCCTTGATTCCTCCAAAATGTGTCAGGAAACAGGACCAATGAATAAATATAATGGTATCCTGTTGTTTGGAATGGCTTGGAGGAATCAGTTGCTCCAGATTTATCACCAACTACATCGTACTATGTTTACTTACCCCCATAAGACGATTGGATCACTTCATCATACCAATAGTGTTATTTATCCCTATTATATTATTACTTTTGGAAACTACTGACATAATGAGAGAGAGAGAGAGAGAGAGAGAGAGAGAGAGAGAGAGAGAGAGAGAACACAAGGTAGTTGAGGAGAAGAGTGAAGAGAAGACTGAGTTAGCTCGCTTTCAGAAAACGAGATTAGTTTAGGCGCGAGATTAGTTTGGGTGCGAAATTAGTTTGGGTGCATGAATAAGAGGAGGTACAGAGGCATGATGAAGAGTATAAGGAGGAGTAATACAATGGAATACAAAACACCTTCACACACTGGCCTGTTTGGTTGTGATATACTAACAACACACATCATGTTTTCTTATATCTGTGTTGTTTTTACAAGTGTTCACAAAGTTTTACATTCGGTCCGTTTATTGACATTATAATTTAAGCTACGGTATAGGGTGCCAAACAAGATAGCCCATAGACCCTCTCCTCTCCTTGCCGGGCGAATACTGTACTAGCTACAAATGTGATGGTGATATCATCTGAAAGTACAGCCACAATCAAATAACCACCGACACTTTCCTTTCTTCGTTGTTTGATTTTGTAACAACTCATAATAATAATGGAGGGGGTTGAGTTGACGTAAGGTGTTGTATGATCATATTTTGATATGATACTGATTTATTTGCACGATGGAAGGAAAGTGTCGTTGGTTTTATTATTGTGGCTGTACATTCAATTCTTCTTTGCTGGTATTAACATGTGTGCTGCTGTGATAAACGACAGTGAAAGGAAGAGATTTATCGACCCCATCCAAGCAGTTACTTTTCGTGAGGCCCCTGACGCCAGTGCCTCCTTTATATCTCGGTTGGGTTTTGCTATACGGCTCGAAGAGTTCGAGGACTTTGTCAAGCGTAATTGGAAGAAGAGTCTGGACAATTATGAATCTAAATTTGCGGGTGGCAGGCCGGAAGCTTTGTTTCAGGAACCATAGGACATTGTCATTGAGGGATCCTACCGCAGACAAACTCAAACACACCTCACCACTTCACTTTTTAATTAATGGTACGTCTTTCCTCACTTCTTTCTTTCCTCTTTTTTTCTTTCTTTCTTCCTTGCTTGGTTATTCCTTTCTTTCTGCTTTTTTTTTTCTACCCTGCCTTTTTTCCTTCCTTTCTTTCTTTTCTATTCGCGTGCTTCTTTGGTGTTCGTCCTCCTATCTACTTTCTTTCCTATCTCCCCTCTTCTCTTGTTACCTAGGAGTCGGGAAGTTATTCGAGTAATTCGTCAAAGACAAGGCCTGATGGCATGGCATTAGATTCCAGAGCCTCGTAAAACCCAACTGAATATCGAAGATCGCCTTTGGTTTGTGGTTTTTTAAGAGGGTGGGACGAAGGCAGCTTCCTCCATTTGGCAGTGAGCGATGAATTTTTCGTTTATGTCACGAGGAGACCACATTTTCAGAACGACAGAATTTGATTACTGACTCCGGATGAGATTCCAGATGAAGAGTGTCATTATGAATAAATCAAAAGTCCTGAATGTGTTGATGTTCTTGTCCTCTTCACTGCGTGGCGAATGATGTGGGTGATATAGCCTTGGGGGCAAAGTTGGGATGGGGATTATTTTAGGGAGAAGATCATGATGGAGCGCATCATTCCCTTTCTTCAAAAGGATACATTTCTGCATGACAAAACTCCGTGCATGAAAGTGCTTCGACCCTACAACCTTCTGAAGGACAACAACATTTACTTCTTTGGTAATAACGAGTGGCCCGGTAATTCTCCCTATCTGTGAAAACATTGGATCCATCTTGAACGAGGTTGAAAAAAGGATGCTGTCTGAAACTCCAGCAACTCGATTTAGTTTTACCAAGATGGAGGAGCACATCAAAGCTGTGCTTCAGGGAATGGAGTTCAACACAGAGCTTTTTGAGTCATTTTTGTTTTCTTACCTTGCTCGTCTTGAAGCTGTTCGTGACGCCAATGGAGGCAACACTGAATACTGAGCTTGTCACCATAGACCCATAATAAAATGTGATACCTGTTGATAGTTTCATTTTGCTCCTATCATGCCTAGTTTCCTCTGGGGAGGGGTTGGGGGCAATCATTGTTTGTCACCCCATAACCCTCATTATGATTATTCCTTTCTGCGGATGGCTGACATTTTGGAATAAAGTGTTTCTTTAAATGTTTATCAGACCATCCAGTCCCACTGCTGATTAAGTCATTGATTTTTTTTTCTTTTTTAACACACAACTGCTATGGTTATATGCAACAGGGCAGACTGAAATGAACTAAATCATCATTAAATTCGTTGCGCTCCTCAACCAGCATTGAATATAGGCTGTATGAGCAATTTACCTCTCTATGTCTATCGAGGAACCTCTGACGAAGGTCCCCCAGACTTGGGTATTCAACCAAAAAATGATACACAGTACTGGAAGCAGACAGTCATCTCAATGTTGGCTGCACTCCTCCACTCATCAGGAACCCATGTGTATGTCGATAGTGTCCAAGGTGAAGCCTAGCAAGAGTCAACCCAAGTCATCTAGACATACAGAGTAATACCCTAAGCACAATTGCTCTCTGGAGAATGTCTTATTCTTATTTTGTACAACACAGTCCCACTGTCTCTGACAACGTGCATAAATCACGTATTTCAAGACAGGTGTCATATCAGGGGCAGGAATCAGGTAACTGGTTAAAGGCTGTCTAAAGGACGCAGTTTTTCCTAATATAACAACTCTCTCATTTCCCACCACACCAACATGTGCTGGGACTCAACAGAAATTTCCACGACGGGTATAAAGAAAATGTCACTCTAAAATAATTATTGTTGTACTGGATGAGACGCATTAAAAGATTCCAGTACAGACAGACCACTATGTGAATCACTTATAAAGACCACAAAGGTAGATGAAAGTAAACAGGGTTTGAAGAGCTACTATTACTACTACTACTACAACTAGTATTACTACTACTACCACCATTACTACTACCACTACTACCACTACTACTACTACTACTAATAATAATAATAATAATAATGATAATAATAATAATGATAAATTATTATTACTATTATTATTATTATTATTATTATTAATATTAATATTATTATTATTATTATTACTATTATTATTATTATTATTACCAGTATTATTATTATTTTTATTATTCTTATTATACAATGTTTCTTCACTAGAAAGCTAAATTTAGAAATCATGAGGTCTACAATATGCATTTTTATGCATATATATTTTAATCCCTAAAATGAAGTGAAAATGTCATAAAAACTGTACTTGTTATACATCAAAATATCAATACAGGTGGATTTGCTGGAGATAATGATTACATGGAGGTGACTGTACGACTTGTTATACATTACCATTTTGATAACAAGTAATACTAAAGATAAATCTATAAGACCATTTGCTTTATCTTGATAAGATAAGGGATGCTCGAATTTTATAGCGGATTATTCGACATTTTATATGGTATATCTCCCGCATAAATCACGCAAAGTTGGTGGTTGTAAGTGATGAGGTTTTTACAGATTTTATAATGTTATTCCCATAATGAATAGTAAAATCCTCACATCTGTTTTAGAGTGACTTTGTGTTGAATACGAACAAAGGTGTATCATAATGTGTATATTTTGATCCTAATATGACCCTAAAACATGGTATTTTCTGTATACTTTCCAACTGTGTGTGTGTGTTGTACCTTTATTAAAACCTGGATGTCATACTGGTGTTGGATATTCAAGTGTTGTGTGTATAAACCAGGTGAAGGCTACACAATAAACATACCTTCCTGCTAAAACTAAACTGACGAGCATAATACTATATAAACATTTACTTCTTTGACTTTTTTACGATGTGGATTTCATTATCATTCCAATTACGTTTTGAGTTTATGTACAATCCTGGAATTTAATATTTATTTACAATTGGTATGGCACAGTTACTTAACACTAACTGTAGGGAAACTACAGGTCTTTTGTAGGACATACTACCATCACTTCACATTTCAATAGATTCTGGGACATGTTAACCTTCATACAGTAATTGGTGAGATTATGTAGGGTATCCTGCACAGTGAACCTAATACTGTCAGTAACATCAATGACCTCGGCAGGAAATAAATTATCTACATATTTAATATGAACATAATTATTGTGACATGTAACCACAATGAATTCCGCTGTATACACTGAGCCATTGCCAGGGAAAATAACCCTCCTATTAAAAGAAGCCTAAACCTGTAACATTTTAGTGCGGTCAGTATAGACAGGGACAGAACCCTCATGAGATGAGGCGTGATCTATGAAGAGAGAGAGGGATGCCTGAGAGGAAAAACCCTCGGGTTCGGAAGGGGACAAACTGCTTGTCTCGGAATAGAAAGGTCTAACGTAACAGACTGGACTCAAGACTCAGAGGGCTTTGGGAAACTTGGATGGACGTCATGAACAGAAGATTGAAAATCCTCGGAAACAATAAACGGGAACAGGAAGATGACTCCGGAATGTGATGAAGGCAATACCAATACCTCATCATCAGTTCTTGTGATGCAAATTCAAATGAAGAACACGAGCATCCACCAGAAAAATTGGATTTGTAGGGGACGTTGCACAGAGCTTAATTAATAAGTGGAGACGGGCCTGTACTCCAGAGGAGTATAATTAACTCCCATATTAATGTTTTAGAGAGATATGAGACTTGTGCTGGAGGAGGAGAGTCTGGCGGACAGAGGAATGAGCCTGGACCCTTAAAAGACTCAACACTTTAATGCATTTAATTTTTATGCATCGAATATGTGCAGCCCCAAAACCGGGTCCCTTCCAAAAAGAATATTCTTCAGGTTCTGCATGAGTGTACTCCCCGAAGACGACAAAAATATTTGGCTACTGTCTTTCTCTAGGAGATCTTGAAGCAATGAGTTTCAGCTCACTGTGAGACCTTGTTGATTGCCAGCTACAGCTTTCTCTCCGTCAAGAACATTCGACATGCAGTAAAAGAGATTGAGAGGTCATCAACATATAGAAAGCCCCACACTCCAACAGGAAATAATATTGATAACACTGTTTCTGGCCACAGCAAATACTATAAAGTAATACTAAGGACGTTCCCTGTGACACCCCCTCTTTAACTGTACAGACATTTGAAAGCACTCCTCCCACTTGGAACCTTAAAAAAATATTTGATAAAAACAGCTGGAAAAAAGTTGGCAATCGTCCACGAAGACGAAACTCGTAGAGAGAAAGAATAATGACATGACGCCAAGCACTATTATATGTCATCTCCAGATCAAAGAAGACCGTTAACTGGTGCTAGTTAGGCCCCCTTCACACGACGCCACCATATACAGTACTGTAAGTACACGTGCATTTCTGGGTCCGTATTCACAAAAGCAAAGTTCGCTCTTACCTTAAAATTTTGTTCGTAAACGTTTATTCATGGCAAGGACTAGGAAAGAGAACTGCTTCTATATCATAATAATAGCTCATATAAATAGACTAGCAAAACCATTCACTGCTTCGAAATGGGCCTGAAACACTATGGTGAGGTCAGTAATACAACCATACGAAAAACTCCAAACTCTAAGATTTTTTGTGAATACCGGCTCTGGTCGCCAGGTAATGGGAATTTAGGCGATTTTGTGTGCGGTTAACTTGTTCGCTAGGCCATGGTTGCATCGTGTGAAGGAGGCCTTAGTAGAGAACGTCTCACATAGAGACAATATTAAGGATAATAAGACATCACTGGTAGTTCACATTTGTCGAAAACCAACCTGTCCTGGTGATTGCCTCTTTCCAAATGTGACATGAACCGTTCATTTACCATTTGCTCAAAACTTCAAGAGGTCAGAGAGAAGGGAGGGTAATTCGTTGCCTGCAGATGATCACTTCTAGGTTTAGAGATGGGGATAACCACAACAACACACTAAAAAGATGGAAACTCACATACTATTGCGGACAAAATTAATATTGTGATCCACTTGCTGGGAGAAGGACTGGATTTCAATTAATAACATTACAATTGCCTCCCTTCTCCCTCCCACTCCCGTTGATCACTAGCGGCAAGAAGCTCACCCCCCATCCCCTTCCCTCAACCCCATTTATCCATACATGCTCTCTCTCTCTCTCTCTCATAAAAGTAAGAGTAATCCATCTTGAAAGGGACTGTCGTTGTAGTAGGTGAAATTCTATATGCAAAGGAACTGAGGGACTCTAATTAAAACATGAATATAAACTCAACCCTTTCATTACTGGGACATCTTTTGTGTTTCCTTATAAATATATTCTGACTATTACATTTTAGAATAGGAAGGATTAGTGGTAGT
Organism: Petrolisthes cinctipes; assembly: GCA_033782935.1. NCBI lineage: Eukaryota > Metazoa > Arthropoda > Malacostraca > Decapoda > Porcellanidae > Petrolisthes > Petrolisthes cinctipes. The sequence continues at coordinate 87,770 of JAWQEG010003133.1, forward strand.
TAAAAAGTAGTATGTGAGAGTCTGTACCTATATATATATATATATATATATATATATATATATATATATATATATATATATATATATATATATATATATATACTCGTAGTACACCCTGGAAACATTTTTAATAATGGGTAAATAAACACACACACCAAAGATCATGAATGGATTTAATAAAGTAGGATAGGCTGCCCCTCAACTCCTACACACTCCCTTCCATCCTCACTCACCACTCACCCTTGACAATTCATACGATTCACTTTTTATTTATTTTTATTGGAGTGGCTACTAAAACGGTTCTGGATGTTTGCAGAACAGCATTATAGTTTTACTCTTTACATGTGTATTGCATCAAGTACTTTGTATGACAAGGTATTGTTATCAGTTTCGTCAATAAATAAAAAAAACTATTCAATTGAGGGGAGTGTGCATGGGTGACAAGGGAGGCGGGTTGGCAGTCTGGGCGGGAAGTGAAGTTATTAAGTTTCAGAGCTCTTAATTGGCCTAACTAAAATGAATAGGGTTATGGTTTGTGTATTTGTGTAAAGAGTATTTTATATATATTGTAACCAACGTTTTAAATTCCTCGCTTCTTTTGCCGCCAGCTGGACCACTTTATGAATACGAGACGAAGCAGGAAGGGTGAGATGGCTGCAGAAAGATATACCTTATTTAATTATGTTCCTTTTTCGTCTGTGAAAAGCCTGAATCCGAATGTGTGGGAGGTACCCACCGATTTGTTGTTTTGTTGAAATATGTAGGGAAATATGAAATAACGAGATAAGCTGGTGATATAGGGAAGTTATTTAGTTTCATAGCGAGAATAGGTAATCTCGTTGAGTGAGGTAATCATGCATGTCAGGTAACACTGAGGAAAAAAAACATTAATTTCTCTACTATTATATTTTTATATGTCAAGAAACAGTTGTGAAATAATTTGTACTTGTGATAGCGAGTTGCTATAATAAATATGTAACAGAAATAGTCTTAAAATAATTGGTGAGTTGACAACTGTCTAGTCATTAGTGGATGGCCTGGGTTTGGTTGGTGTGGAAGAAGGGCAGAAAGGGACGCCCACTTTGTACCTTAAATGAGAAACACGTATATATATTGGTCTCAGTGGCTCTTAGAGAGAGACATTATATATATGGTGTTAAGATAATGGGTTAGCAAAATATTTTCTCCTGATATCTGGAAGTCGAGTTCACTGGTCTGTTTACTATAACTATTGTTGGTGTTACACTCCTGACCATTATTATGTATATATTGGAGTTTAAAAGATTTTAGTTGTTATGGAATTTGTAATACAGTAGCCTATAGTTTCGTTGAGAGAAAGGGAGCAAGTCTTTTATTTCCCTCTGTATAATAATATACCTGTAACCCAGCTCTGAACAGTTACACATTCTATACACATTACAACACTAACACCAGACGGAGTTGTGGACCAGATATATTTTATATACCGTAGTTGACTTTCTGCCCGGTTAGTTTGTAAGAAATGTATGTTTGTGTTACATTCTTGTAGTTAGTTGGGGATATATATTATTTATTTTGTTTTTATTATTATTGTTATTATTATTATTATTATTTTTATTGTTATTATTATTATTGTTTTTTTTTTTGTTATTATAATTTTTTTTTATTGTTATTATTATTATTGTTTTTTTTCGAGGATATAGTGAGATGGAGACAACAAATATCAAGTCTGTTAGAGCGGTAATCCTTGATCTTATAACGCCATTATTATACCATTGTTGACATTTGAATTTATTGCTCGACGTTCGTTATAACGAGGCTCTAACCAAGACCAATAGACTAGACAGGACTTCCCGCCAATCTGGAGGGGTGGGGGGGGGGGTATCACGTGTATACGGACTGGTGACGTCATGGAGAGGACACCAGTTAGGTGCCAGACCCACAGTGTGACCAGACCTGTGAAGCGTCATCAAGAGGGCAGGAACACGTAGGTGCCACATTGATAACATTGTGCTTTTGCTGATAGATTTAGCTCATTTCAAAGTGATCTATCAAGAAAATGTTAGCTTTAGCGCGTTTTCGTAGCTCCTTTTTGTGTTTTTGTTGTGCATTTTTTGGTATTTTAATTATATCAGAGTCTTGATGCAATAATATGAAGAAATAAAATAAAATCTATAGGTTTTGTCAACCCTTTATTAAAATTAGTGCATTTCTTGTGAATATTACTTATTTCCACTTTTTTGTTTCTTCACAGTTCTGAGCGTCGGATGCATTGTCTAGGATATTTTATATGTATTAATGGCTTGGTCAGATAGAGAGAGAATGTGGATGTTGTGTTTAAAGGCCAAGTAATTCATATTTTAAATTCCTATTGAATGACTTTGCACCAGAATGATGGTATATATTCTTGAAGTAGATGGATTAATTAGACTCCTTTTGCAGAGATTAACACACTTACTTCTACACTCCTCATCTTTTGGGAAATTGTAGAAACTTAAATTTCTGTTTTTCTTTACCTGTGCTGGGCATCCAGCTGCAGCACAGTTAGCAGGCATTTCTATGTTAGAGTAGGCTAACCCAGCGAGTCACTACTCATGCCCGGGAGAGGAGAGGATGTATCTGTGTCTTGTTGACCACCAGCCTAACCCAGACCCTCCACCCAATCCACTCCTTGACGTCACTTACAGACCAGCGATCAAACTGTTTTTGAGAGAGAAACTCCCCGGGAATCTGATGGGAAGACCTCTCTAGTATTCTATTGGTGTTGGTTCTAACTTGAGTACCTCCGGTGTTGCCGTCCGTCACTGTCCCAGCCTCAAATAGTGTACACATGTTCAGTTGTGTATTGTATACTTGGATGACTGGACAGCAGATTTGACTCCCAGTTAATCCCATAGTTGAGAATATGGTTATTGATTATTTCTTACTCAGATTGTTCCGTTATGCTGCAGGTTGTAATCGATCATTCTTGTTGACAGTACTCAGATTGGTCTGGTTTCGTGGCATTAGGTTTGTGTAACATCAGGATTACAAACTTTTTATTATACTGTGGCGACCTCGTTGTGTGTTGAGTACTCTATTAAATATTTCTGTTGAGTCGCATTTACTAGCTAAAGTATTGTCACTATAGTGTGTAAATAACGACATTATAGTGATAAAGGAAAAACATGTAGTTTAGATGCAGGTTATTATAGTGCTCATGTTTGGCTGCTTCGTAGCATCTTATTATTATATCTTTGGCTGCCGTTATTCGTAAATTTTTCACCTCAACCTTCCGCCTCCCCCCACATGTACAGTCGCGGTCAAATATAATCATCCATATAGGAATAACTCATGTAAGGGTTCAACAGCTTCCCTCTGTTCCTTAGATGATAAACTTTCTAATAAATAGGTTAACTACCATCTTTTAATTTAATACAAGCAGCTACACACTACTTAAAACAATAATATCTTATGTGAACGTGAAAACATTAGACTGTAAATTGTTTGCGATACCCATATGTGGATTTTTATTATTGACCACGACTGTACGTGACATTACGAGTACACACTCATGATTGTGACAGTACGTGTACGCACATACACGCACCACATTGAGAATACATTGTAAAATTATAATGGCCTCTTTGTATGTGAGTGAATAGTGACCTAATGCCATTCATGTAATATCATTATCCCTCATTACTATATATCATTATTATGCATTGTGTGTATTATTTCTTTATTGTTAGTGTAAGGAACAGTAGTTAATAATGTTTATAATAATAGTTGAATTATTATTTAAGCGGGATATTTCACTTGGTACATTGGAGTGCCTTGATTCCTCCAAAGTGTACCAGGAAACAGGATCAGATGTAAAAACTTATGTGTTGCCTGTTGTTGCTTGGAATAGTTTGGAGGAATCTGAAACCTTCCAATTCACCAACAGAAGAATCTTCCCTTACAGAGAGTGTAGTGTACCATTACCAGGATACAGGATGAGTGACCACCCAACTCTTTATATTCCACCAACACTTTCCCCGACCTTCACTTTCATTTATTGACTGCATTATATAACTAATTATCACACTGTATTTTTTAGAAGTAAAATGTCATTCTAATTATTTATAATTTGCTTCACAAATTACTATACAATGTATAGAGAGAAAATGCTTATTGAAATTGATTAAATAATTACTGAATCAAGAATTATCATTGGTTATTCAGTGTGGTAGTCCATACCTACACATTGGTCAGCAGACCTAAATACCTACACATTGGTCAGCAGACCTAAATACCTACACATTGGTCAGCAGACCTAAATACCTACACATTGGTCAGCAGACCTAAATACCTACACATTGGTCAGCAGACCTAAATACCTACACATTGGTCAGCAGACCTAAATACCTACACATTGGTCAGCAGACCTAAGTACCTACACATTGGTCAGCAGACCTAAGTACCTACACATTGGTCAGCAGACCTAAATACCTACACATTGGTCAGCAGACCTAAATACCTACACATTGGTCAGCAGACCTAAATACCTACACATTGGTCAGCAGACCTAAATACCTACACATTGGTCAGCAGACCTAAATACCTACACATTGGTCAGCAGACCTAAATACCTACACATTGGTCAGCAGACCTAAATACCTACACATTGGTCAGCATACCTAAATACCTACACATTGGTCAGCAGACCTAAATACCTACACATTGGTCAGCAGACCTAAATACCTACACATTGGTCAGCAGACCTAAATACCTACACATTGGTCAGCAGACCTAAATACCTACACATTGGTCAGCAGACCTAAATACCTACACATTGGTCAGCAGACCTAAATACCTACACATTGGTCAGCAGACCTAAATACCTACACATTGGTCAGCAGACCTAAATACCTACACATTGGTCAGCAGACCTAAATACCTACACATTGGTCAGCAGACCTAAATACCTACACATTGGTCAGCAGACCTAAGTACCTACACATTGGTCAGCAGACCTAAGTACCTACACATTGGTCAGCAGACCTAAATACCTACACATTGGTCTGCAGACCTAAATACCTACACATTGGTCAGCAGACCTAAATACCTACACATTGGTCAGCAGACCTAAATATCTACACATTGGTCAGCAGACCTAAATACCTACACATTGGTCAGCAGACCTAAATACCTACACATTGGTCAGCAGACCTAAATACCTACACATTGGTCAGCAGACCTAAATACCTACACATTGGTCAGCAGACCTAAATACCTACACATTGGTCAGCAGACCTAAATACCTACACATTGGTCAGCAGACCTAAATACCTACACATTGGTCAGCAGACCTAAATACCTACACATTGGTCAGCAGACCTAAATACCTACACATTGGTCAGCAGACCTAAATACCTACACATTGGTCAGCAGACCTAAATACCTACACATTGGTCAGCAGACCTAAATACCTACACATTGGTCAGCAGACCTAAATACCTACACATTGGTCAGCAGACCTAAATACCTACACATTGGTCAGCAGACCTAAATACCTACACATTGGTCAGCAGACCTAAATACCTACACATTGGTCAGCAGACCTAAATACCTACACATTGGTCAGCAGACCTAAATACCTACACATTGGTCAGCAGACCTAAATACCTACACATTGGTCAGCAGACCTAAATACCTACACATTGGTCAGCAGACCTAAATACCTACACATTGGTCAGCAGACCTAAATACCTACACATTGGTCAGCAGACCTAAATACCTACACATTGGTCAGCAGACCTAAATACCTACACATTGGTCAGCAGACCTAAATACCTACACATTGGTCAGCAGACCTAAATACCTACACATTGGTCAGCAGACCTAAATACCTACACATTGGTCAGCAGACCTAAATACCTACACATTGGTCAGCAGACATTTCTTTCAATGTCTGTTGCCTGTAGTGATGTGGGCAATATTTTTAGAGACCCAGCCACTCCCTCCCAGTTCTTTAACTGTCCCTCTTTTCTTTCTCTTTCCTTCTTGCCTGCTGTCTCACCTCTCTGTCATCTTCTTCTGGCGCTATATGACCTCGCTGTTGCAGCGCCTAATATCAATCAATCAATGTCTGTTAATTAACATACTTATTTATTACTGATATACAGTAACTATCCTTCTTTGGACCAATGACTGACTAACATGCACACAGTAAGGGAATAATACCAAAAATAACAGGTAAAGGTCTAGTAAGCACACGTTCGCAGTACAAGTAAAAAAATGCATATGTACGATATGGTGATTGGTGTTATCTGTGTTTTGAATACTCAGCTGACTCAACATCAACACCTATACTTACTCAGGGATAAACTATGTTTGTATTATACTGTATGATTTTTTTTCTAATGCGTTGTGTTGTATTTTAAATTGTTTTTTAGTTTCTCATTTATTGTTAAAATTGATATACTCTATTTATTTTAAATGCTGGTATTTGTATCTTCTATATTTCATACATGACGTAAATTCGGATAAAAAGATGTGCACTGAAATAATTTCTACTCTAGAAAAGTGACATAAATTTCGATTTGACGTAGATTTAATTGACTCAGAGCAGGTTATTCCTGTGTGAGATATATTCTTTAACAATTAACATTGATTGGGACCGTCATCATTATAATGCCCACATGCTTTATTCAAATGTTCATCATATGTGCATTTGTGACATAGATGACATTGTTCTTAACATTACTTTACTTTAGGGTGATTTAGAGAATACCTTGGACCATAGATGGACTTTAGACATTAATGACATCTATGCCTCTTCCTATTCTCCTGTTTAACTTCTGACGGCCTCCTCATTCTCTCCCTACGAGTATAATCCTATAATTATAGCATCAATTCCATCTTTGTATTCGTGTTCTTATTCAAAGCCTGAACTTTTCTTCTTTCACTTTGGGGTTTACACAATATCATCACTAAGTTCCAGCTATGTGTGAGTGAAGCAATTTTTCTTGAGTCATAATTATCTTAAATTGAATAAATTGTTTATGAATATACTTATACTCTGGTAGTGTCGAGGATATATGCACAGATGTTCACAGTTCATTCTGGAGAATTATGTATGATGTTCTAAAATCATATGTTCTAGAATTAGCCTGACCTGACTTGACCTAATCTAATATCGACCGGGGCAGACTACCGTGACCTAACCTTGGCAAATTACCAGGACCTAATCGAGGCAAGCTTGTGGGGGAGGGGGGCAAAAAGGTCAATTTTCACTGCTGCCATTATGTTTCAAGATATAAAAATAAAGAATGGTGGATTTTCCAGAAAAAGTTGGGAAAAAACTGTGTTCTTCATCTTCATGGCTTAACTTGCACTGTTACATAATTTTCTAATTGTTTTGTATTACAGTATCAGAAATAGCATCAGGTGATACACACAAGTCCAATGCATTTGCTTTTGTCTCACCTGACCTTACCTCTCCTAACAAACACCCTTCAGTATGGAACAAATTCTCAGTTGACATATTTTCTATACGACTGGTCCATATCACTGAGTTAACCACGATTGATTCTTACTTTGGTTTCTCTAATATGATAGTACAGTATATTCCCTGGACTCGTGTGGCTAGACGTAGCTATCATAATTAAGCTTATCTAAACAGCTGTCCAAGGAACATTCTGACTTATTTCGTACCAATGGTTTCATCATCATCATCATCATCATCAACATCATCGTTTGCCTTTAGGGTTTGGTCAACATCATTATCACCACCACCAGAGTTTTGATGTTTTCACTACCAGTCATTCCAAAGGTCCAGGAATTTGGTGTTTACTCATCCTATGACCACTCTCTGTCTGTCTCTATCTCTCTCTCTCTTTTCTGTTTTTCCTCACCCAGCGCTTAATGGTGTAAAGGTACTATTTATGACATGGTGACTTTCTTGTACTGAAGTGTTGTTTTCACAAGTATATTGAGATGGGAATGTTGTATGTCCTGTTGGTACATAATTATGCCAGGATTTTAACTCTTTCATTGGATAGTACCATCAGAGTATATTGTTTATTTGCCGACTCATCAATGCTGTATTGAACTTGAATGTAACATTTTGTGTCACAAGTAAAAATAAATAGCCCTAAAAGTAATCTTTTTACTGCGATTTAATAAAAACTAGATGCTAAGTTATGTACAGTAATGTCACTTCCAGACATACAAAGTACTCGCGTGACGAGTGCCCAACTTGGCCCGTTTGCCAAGCAGCACACTCGTCCATTGATTGCATTCATTCCCCCCGAGTGTTGTTTGTGACAATGATTCGCACTAAGGAATGCCATTGACTGTATAAGTTTATCACGGCAATATGACGGTAGGTGAATATTAGATATTCAGAGAGGAGGAAGGGTAGCAAGAAGCAAATGCTGATTGCATATTCGTTTTCCAGAGAAGAGGAACGGGAGGAAATAGGAAAATTGTGATTGTATATTCGATCGATATTCAAAGTGGGGGAAGGGTTGGTGTGAGGAGGAATATACGAAGGGTGTGCTGGATATTAAATATTGATAATCATGATAACGAGAGAAATAGTCATTATAGTGATGATCATGGTTTATGTTGATACTAGTTGTGACTATGGTTATAGTAATAGTGATGGTGCAGGTAATGATATGATTAATGGTGACAGTAGTAGTGATTATGTATTAGTGATGGTAGGAATAATGGTGACAGTAGTAGTGATTATGGTGATAGTATTAGTGATGGTAGTAATGATGGTGACAGTAGTAGTGATTATGGTGATATATGGAATAATGATAGGAATGATGGTGACGGTACATTAGAGAGTCGTAATTCCTCCAAGGTATGCAAGGATACAGGAAATTATTGACAAAAATAATGTGGTCTGTTGCTGGAAATATATTGGAGGAATCAGTTGTTCCAGATTTACCAACACTGTATTCCCCCCTTAAAGGACCCTGTGATGTAGTCAGAAAATTGGAGATAAATAAGTCCTTCACATATTTCCACGAAACATCATCTATATGAAAGGAACGTGTTTCGTGGCATAGATAGGAGGAATCAGAAGCCTCCAAATTTCATACACGATCACAGAGTCCTTAAGCAATAAGTAAGGGCCCTGTGATCGCGTAGGAAACTTGGTGGCTTCTGATTCCTTTTGACTATGCCACGAAACACACTCCTTCCATATAGGTGGTGTTTTGTGGCAGTATTTGAAGGACTCATTTACCTCCACTTTCCTGACTACATCACAGGGTCCATTAAGCTACATCGACCTAACTCTATATTTTCGTGTTTGCAATACACAAGAAATCTTAATAAATGTCGTCTATACACCATCAATAATTTCACACAAACCTTTCAAATTCACTTTTACTTAATTCTATACCGACCTTTCTCACTTATTAATGAGTTACAAAAGCATATATAAGAATACACAAAGTAGTCTTATATATAGTTAACCTTCAATATCATTATGGATCCATAAACCTATTTACTTGAAAATTTCCACAACATTTTAATCATTACACACTTGTCTAACTTAAGGACCCTGTGATCGTGTATGAAAAGTGGAGGATTCTGATTCCTCCTGACCATGCCATGAAACAAGTTTCTTCCATATAATTTGTGTTTTTTGGCAATATTTAAAGGACTCTGACCACATCACAAGGTCCCTTAAGAATTGGGTTTCTAGGCTCTCCTGACCCTGACAAACATTTCTGGTACTCCAAACCTTCTGTACCTTTCATGTGGAATAAAAGTCACCTACCTACCTCATCCACTAATTATTTAATCACAATACAGATTACACACAATTATTACTCACAATACAGATCTCATACAGTGTCAATATCGATAGCATAAGTCGTGGACAACGATTTTATCTAAACATTTTTTTATCGTTAATGTATTTACGTTTGGTACCGATATTTCTCTCCTAACTCTGAGTACTACAAAATCACTCTATGAATAAAACAGATTACTATATGAATAACATTGTGTCCATATTGATAGCCAAAGCTGCCGAGTTGATTATTATTATTTTTTTATATATGTTTTGGTTGTTTATATTTTGTTTATATATAATGGTGTGAATATTTGTCACATATTTCAGTTATAAAATCATATAGATACACAATGATATTAGCTACACATATTATTGACATATTATCAAAATGAATTTCTATCCCTGAGGAATTATTACTTTTTTATGTATATATCTATTGGTAATTTAATTAATATTTGTACCTATAATCCTCACTTATTTGCGAGTGTTAAAATATTTCATTGATATAATATATATATTGGTAAATTATCTTACTAAATGATTAACACACAGTATCAATATGAATCCTCAAACATGCCGCCTCCATTTATTTTATCAAAATATTTTTCAGCTGGTATTCTAAATATTTCTGGTGCCGATTTTCCTCACTTAATTGTGAATGTTACACGATCATATTCATTCCCATATAGTACATTATATTCTTAACATACAGCAATAACAATGATATGCAAAGTTGCGGAAGTCGATTTTTTTTTTTTACATTAATTTGCTGGGGGTACTTCAACTGAAGTTTGTTCAATTCTTTCTCCCTTGTTAGTGAGTGCTATAAAATCATATAAATACACATTACACATCAATAATTGACTAACATACCCAAACAACATAAATTCTAAAATCCGTGGACTTCAATATTTTCAAAATAATATTCTGTTGGTAATGATTATATTAGTATCAATATCCCTCACATAGTTTTTATTGTTAAATATATCATATTTTTACATAATATAACACAGTAAATGTTAAATATACAAAGTCAATATTGATAGCCATAACATTACAATATAATATTGGTACAAAACACAACATCAGTAGCAATACATAAATCTGGAGACTTCCTTCTTTCATTAATTTATATTGTGCTAATTTAAATTAATTTGGTAGTGATATTCCTCATTTAATTTAGAGTGCTACAAAATGTATTTTTTCTGAGTTATACATAAACAAGATATTGTTTTCTAATTTTTGGTATGATAAACGTGATCTGGGTTGAATTTCTGTTACTTTGACATAGATGTTACCTTGTGCACTTCTCATGTAATGGAAATATGCTCCTCTCTCAATATGGCCCCACAGACAAAACAGGGTTTTCCAACTGTTTTTCGTGTGATTTCGTGCGATTTTAACATCCATAAATTCCGGAAATATCCTGTTTTGGAAGTACGTCCTGGTTGTTTGCCCCGGTTTGGTCCCGGTATTCTGGCTTGGTCAAGATTAAGTTAGGTCTGGTCAGGTCAGGTAGATTTAATTCCAAAAGTTGGCTTGGGTTCTCAAATTTTCGTACGTCTTTCATTTACATTTTAAATTAAAAAATTGGCTCGGGCTTTCAAATATCACTTTCATTGCTTGCTGCTTATATCAACCCATATACTTTTCCTCATCCCAAACCCTGAATCACCAGTCTCTCACACAAGATTGTTGGGGTGGTGGTGTTTGGCCAAGTCAGGAGATTTCAGCAAAAAATGAATATTAGAATCACATGAACAACACGAAACACAGTAGAAAAACCATATGTTGCCTGAAAAATTGGCACTCGAAAATATTACCCTACAAAGTTATATTGATACACAACATAACATGATATATGCAGAACATTGAATAGTAAAGCTCAAGACTGCCATCTTTTTTTGGGGTGGGGTGGGGTGAGGGTTGATAATTTGAGTACCAATTATTCTCAATTATTTGTTAGTGTCTCATAATTTTATTGACAGTATACAGTTTTATTATTGGCTAACGTAATGTATCAATATAAATTCCTAAACTTGTGGCATTAAGATTTTCAAATTATTTTTCTATCTTTAATATAATATATTGTAATATAATTGTTACCGATATTAAATTTTGAGTTTACAAAATCATGATACTCAATATAAACATATAGCATAATAAATGCTAAAGATACAGAGTTTGTATGAAACCCTAAACCTGTCTTCCAAAATATATAAAATATCAACAAATGAGTATCTTTGACTATCAATTTTGATGCTGTGTGTTACATAATTATGAATTTCTAATGTATATCGATATGATTTTGTAAAACTAAAAATAATGTGAAAAACATTCTACCTTCATGTTAATGGAACCATGTTGGTACTAAATGTGTCCATTATAAAAGTCTACAATCACTACGTAGTGTAAAGTCGCGGCACATAGTCCTGCGTGTAAGGGGACGTCTATTCAAGGATTATGTACTGTACCATAATGACTTTGTAACACTAATACATCAGACAAAACTTCAGTAAATTACCTCGAAATATATATTTTGAAAATAATCGAAATCGGAAGCTTTATGACTTCTGGTGATAATGTTGATCCTTTGAACATTTATTAAACTATTTTGTGTATCACTATGATTATGATTATATCCCAACCGAATGCCTTAGGTGTCAACAAAGTCATTCTATGCTGTTTTGCTGGTCAAAACTTGAAATATTGTATCTATTTGGAATTCTTGAGACAATATTCTGAAAATTATATCATTTGTTCCTCTACTACACTATATATTTCACCATGTTATCGACTTTTTTTCTTTATTTATGAACACCAGAACTTCCATGTAGTTTAACCCCTCTCTATATAAAATATCTTCATTTGTTGTTTATATCCCGGACACTTACCTTTGTACAGTCGGAGTCAAAAGTCGTGTCGCCACATCTGCCAAGTTATGAAATACTGTATGGAAATATAAGCTTCACAGGCTCACAAACTGAAAACCAGAGAAGTATATTTGTTGGCCCCCTGGATGTTGTAATTCTGTATGGTGAATGTGTTTGTTTGATTCTGACCAGCCCATGTTTGTATCTCCATCAGGTGTCATGGATCCGTCACCGAGACCTTCACGTACTGACGGTCGGTTCCTTCACATTCACCACTGACAACCGGTTCTCAGCACACCGGGACCCTGGAACTGGTGAATGGGTGCTGGTTCTGCGTCGACCCCTGCCCTCAGACTCCGGCTTCTATGAGTGTTCCATCTCTACTAAGCCAGTCACAGCCATGAGCGTCAAACTGGAAGTTCTTGGTCAGTACTGAGGCCGCTGGGTGTGATGGGTTAAGGTGATACCATGGGAGGAGGAAGATCAAATGGTAGAGGGGAAGGTGGGAAGGTGAAGGGAAAGGAAGTATGAAATGTAGCGTGTCAGTGTTGGGGGCTCAAAGCTGCCCTATCGTAGTAGCCTCGATCAAAGGAATGAAGCCTTGGTAGTAGCAGTTGGTCACGCACCTTAACAGAACTACACAGTCCGGCTTAAAGTGATACCAACTCATCTCAAGGACTACTTACGGCAATTGCAATTCCCCCCTACCCTGGTACCCATGTCGCTACAGATTATCTCTCTCTCATATATATATATATATATATATATACTCCATCTCATGTCTCTGTATCATTCTGTCTGAAGATGTAATATACGAAAGTACTTACTGTTCTGCCTTTGGTTTCTCCTGTGGTTACTCTGCAATTATATCTCACGGTGAAGTGAGCTTTCTGCATATATATATATATATATATATATATATATATATATATATATATATATATATATATATATATATATATATATATATATATATATATATATATATATATATATATATATATATATATGTGTGTGTGTGTGTGTGTGTGTGTGTGCGAATTAACCTTAAGAGAAGAGAAGCAAGAACTGTAATTACTAATTACTTTCGTATATTGCATTACAAGGGAGAAGAGTTGGAGTGTATAAACACACAAACCTCAGAGTGGGTGGTGCTGACGTGACCTGATTGCACCTCTCTTCACCTCACCTGACATAACATTCTAGCCGGGCTAAAATCTCTTCATTATCAAATTGGTGAATACTTTGTTACACTTGAAATTACCACGGGTCATATCTATATTATCATATTATGTCCCAGAGAATAAATAAAGGTCCAATGACTGTTCTAAAGCATTAGATCCAGACCTGTTGATTTGATGACCATCGATATATTCTCCAACTCATTACCCTTGTATTGTACTCACTTTGCCTGAATATATATATATATATATATATACCGTTAAGCTAAGACATTCTACATTACAACATAGCGATCACGAACCTACACACACGTCCGTGATAGCCTAGTTTCAAATAGTGGTGACAAGGTACAGTAGGCCTACATACCAGGCTACTAATAAGACACCATGGGTCAGGACCCAGACATACCCATGTACTGTATGTGTGGTTGCTGCCAGGGGCTGGGCAACACAACGACAATCACTTCCGCAAATTCACTTGAATTAGAGAAAACCAACAGAGACACTTCATAGAAAACCTAGAAATCATATGGGTTAATTATCATGAGGAATTCAACGTCTTCTTATTTTGTTATATTTTCATTATTGTTATGAATTAAAAACCACTGGAATATATAACCATGTCTGTGATGATGATGCTATGCTTTCCTAAGATAATGTTGTTCTTCTGACACACCTCCAAAACTATATTATGATGCAGAGGAAGAAATACGATTATACTTGGCCAAAAATATCTCATATAACAAGGGAGGAGATTGAGATAAGAGATAGCAAGCACGAAGGAAAAGGGGGAGGGAGGGACTTGGTTCCGAAGGGGCGCCAAAATCATTAAAGTAATGCTTACATTATTACTGGCATTAACCTCCCTTGGTGTCCAAAGTCATAGCACATAATTCATCATATGAAATGTTGGGTTTTATGTTTCTTTGCAGGAACGCCTTCAATTATTATTATTTTATACACAATATATTCACCACAACACCAAACTACTCCTCGAACCAATGTCCAAACCGCTCTGTGTTTATCTTTTAATGTCAGCTGATGCTCTCCAGTTTTCCTCAGTTCCTATTGGCTCTTACATCAATAAACAGAGGCAGCGATTGGTGGAGAGCAAGTCAAGTGGTGCCTTCTTGCCCTCTAGTGGGAGTTTCAATAATCTCCTTAGTACCAATTAAGGATATCATAGAGATTTTTTGAGCATCATACTGGAGTTTGGACTTGGGATGTCCTAGGTTACGAAATCGTAAATCCATTATGACTTCCACCATGTTATAGTTTATACAACTTTTGAGTATCCGGCCACAGTACTGTTACTGTGTACACTCATGGTCAGTAGTCCTGTAACACCTCCAAGTGAAACTGAATCGATAAAAGATGCGAAACTATATAGCTGTATGTCTCTGTAGTATTGGTTCAATAAGCTTGACTCTCATTGCTCACTTTCATTCACCCGTTGCAAGACTTTTGACCGTGACTGTACAACGTCACTTAGTCATTGTAAACCTCACAGACTGAGTCGTCCTCCTCCACCCAGCTCAACTGAGTCAACTCCTCGTCATGAAGGAGATTGATTTGTTTTTATCAGCGAGGCAACAACTGAGGTTATAATAATTATTATGCCGCCGGGCACTGACTGCCAAACATAAGGTAGTGACCACACACCGATGGGGACGAACTGCCTGTCTTGGAATAGAGAGATTTAACATAACAGTCCAGGCTCTATAACCAAAGGGTTTTAGGAAATTTGGATGGTTGTCATGAATAGAAAATTGATAATCCTGCATGTAGTGTGAAAGCAATAATGATTAACTTTTATGATAGGTGGTCTCCAAGTTACTTCTCTGTTCTTCCATTCACTCTCAGTATTACCTTCACACACGGGTGCCACCATTCACAGACTCAGATACATTTTCCACAGATCCCCTTTCACTACATTTTTACTTCAATATTTTTCCCAGGACTTTTTCAGTCTCCCATAAATTCTTACTCCTCCCCTGTTCTGTCTCCGTTTTTTCCTCCTTGTAAGTATTCTTTCTCCCGTCCCTCCATCACTGTCCATTGCAGTTCAACAGAAAAGATCTGTCACTTAACTGTTGTCAATCTATCGTTGTGTTTCCTCCCTTTGTGTGCCTGGGAGGGACAGTGATAAAATATTTTGTACTGTACGTCAGCTGAAATAAATGATGGCGTGTGTTATATAATTGCTTTAGACAATGACTATGAGAGTTAATATTGTTATACTGTAGTTACCGCCGGGTGGTTATTAACAAATGGGGATAAGAGAAAGCAATGAAACACTTCTGCATACATGTAAACAACCTCAACTCAGTTCAATACATGTATTCAACATTTACTGACCCCCGGCCATTATTCAGGTGTTTAGTGTTTAAGGGGATAGTAGAGTGTTGGTAAATCTGGGGCAAGTGATTCCTCCAAGTTATTCCAAGCAACAGGATACCATTATATTTATTTATTGGTTCAGTTTTCTGACATAGTTTGGAGGAATCCCCTTAACACATGTCTCGCACTGCGTGTTGATTCCATTGTCTTTCCCCAAACGAGATGCACTTGTGAATCGATCTATGACTGAAGTCGAATTTAAATAGAAAACCCAAATTAGAACACAATAAACTTTGCAAAATATTATAACCTGTTCCCGTATACTGTGAGCCTGGTTGGTCTGGCCAAACGGACGAATGTCCTCGTCTGCTGTAAGTAACAGTTACTGATCTAAATCTATTCTACTTACACTTTCAGGAACTAATCCTTAAATATGCTAGCCCCAATTATCACAGCTTTCCTTCTTTGCTCTTTTTCTTTCTATTTGATCCACTTCAATACACATATGACATATTATATCACTCCTTCAGTTTCTCGTCTGGGTTACTCGGTAGTATAATTTGGCTTACCATATAATCTTTGCTTCCTGACAGTGCCAACAGCTGAGATGACCGGCGAAGGGTCAGTGTTCTTAGACCGGGGGAGTACACTGAACCTCACCTGCCTGGTCCACTTCAGCCCAACTCCACCTGAGTTCATTCTCTGGTACCACCAGGACAAGGTAAGATTATATATATATATATATATATATATATATATATATATATATATATATATAACCATCAGCCATTTACAGTCCACTGCTGGACAAGGGCCTCTCCAAACCATTTATATACTGTACATAATTATGGTCCTAGACTCGGCCTATCTTTGCCTGGCTTTGCCTGCAAACACTTCTGATTCTTTTCTCCAAATGATATCTCGTCATCTTATGTTTCTCTTGAAAGCGTTACAAGTTACTTAAAACTAGCTGCAGACACCTTCTGATCCCTTCATACACCTGTGTCTCCCTTTCAATTGTGTACATCCCTCCACAGCACCCCCTCCCACACCTCAACCCTCCCCCCCCTCCTCCCCCCTATCCTTCTCCCTAATGTTCACTCAGTTGTCATAAACTCCGCGGGACTAAGCCATAATTTACAACCGTGGACTTTTTTTACTCATATTTTCCGAACATACTGTATGAAATATTACCTCTGGGTGTATTTAGTGCCGTCCAACTACTGAAGTTTTACACAGTTTACGAGGCTATATAGACGGGCGTATATCAATGTCATATTACACTCATTAACATGTGTTACTTCAATACAGGCCTGGTGGATAATGTTCACCATGTCCTGACAGACAATTAAGGGGGTATTATACATTTGGTACATTAGAGTGTTTTAACTCCTCCAAAGAATGCCAGGAAACAGGAACAGATTAACAAAACGGTGGCTTGTTGCCTGGAATAGTTTGGAGGAATAATTTTCTCCAGGTTTTGCAACACTAAACTATCCCCCCTTTAATCTCATCATCAGCCTTGTGAAGCTCAATGGTATTTTTCGATAATTAATTTCTTTCTTAGTGCCAACATCAGGTTTTTTAAAGACATTTCTGTATTAGATTTGTGGGACACAGTTGTGGAGGTGAGGGAACCTGTGATGGTGTATGAGACCTGATGGCTTCTGATTCCTCCACGAAACAAGCTCCTTCAATATAGGTGTTGTTTCGTGGCCTTGTTTGAAGGACTCACTAACCTCCAATTTTCTGACTACATCACGGGGGCCCTTAATGAGGTAGTCGAGTGTTGGTAAATTTAGAGCAACTGATTCATCCAAACAAATGAAAGCAACAGGACACCATTATTATCTTTTCTTAAATCTGGTTCTGTTTCCTGGCATACTCTGGGGGAATAAAGGCACTTCAATATACCAAATATATACTATCCCCTTAATTAAACAAAGAAGCACTGCACATCTACATTATACTGGTTTCTAGAGAGGAAATTAATATTTATAATTATTTTGTAATCATAAATTTATACAAGATGTTCCGAGAGCAGAACTTAGACAACGGTGTCCTGGTAGTACTTACAGAAGGAAATATTCTATAATGATGTGTCCGAATAGCAAAGTTAACCCTTACTTATACTGTGTATATTAAGAGTAGATTGTTGGTAAATCTGGAGCAAGTGATTCATCCAAATTATACTCCAAGCAACAGAATACCATAATATTAATTCATTGGTCCTGTTTCCTGGAATGCTTTGGTGGAATCAAGGTGCTCCAATGTACCAAAATTATATTACCCCCTTAAGAAGCAAATGGGAAATGCGTATGGAAGTGTCTCTTGTCAGTTAGTAAATAATAATTGTGCCTCAATAATCCTTGTGAAAATCACATATTTATAAAACACCTTATAAACATTAGAACAGCTTCCAGATTCATTTGCCTTGGCCGATTGGAAATACATATAAATTTCACCAGAAGTATAGTTCATGTAGGTCACATATACATATACATATACAGTTGACACTCAAGTTACTGGAGGACGTAACCCTTCCCAACTCGTTTATTTGATAATCATGACGAGCCTCGAGTACTGGCAAGTCGTACAAACTCTTCTTCCAATGCACTAACACGGTGTCCAGGCACCATATTTCGTCTCAATACCACCGCCGGTCACCCTCTCTGCTCAGTTTGGTTACGTTAGGTTAGGATTATTTGTGAGGGTAAATGGGTTGGGAAATATAATGAGACTATATTTTAAAGACTATCGTATCGTCAGTTTTATGGCTATAACCCAAGCGTCATTCTTTAACTATTTTCCTTTTGGCCCAAACTGAGAACAGCTTGTATACAGAATGGAAATATGCTTCCCGGGCCTCGTGGACGTGTGTGTAGCCTGTATTATGAGAATACCTGTCCAGTTACGTTCACTATATTATGCTGAACAATTCTTGGAAAAAATGTCTTCTCAGTATTATACCATTACACTTCCTGTATTGTAGTAAAATATAATAAGTGAAGGATTTATGATGTTATGATGCCCAGACCAAAATCATTCATTCCTTCTGTCATATATTTTGATTTGGGCTACATCTTTCAATCAGTAAAATGATACGGCAAGATTTCTTCATGGGAAATAATAACTATAAATTATTCAGCATATCGACGGTGAGTTGAAAGTAATCTTTCCTTCAAACAATTGGCTCCAGTTGTACACCAGCGATATTCTCAGAGCGTTGCAAAGCACTAGTGTGTGTGGAGCCTTGGAGTGTACTGTGCTGACGACAGCGCCTTCATTTCAAGAATCGGAAGTTATGGGATTTGAACTTATACCGTGGGGTGGATATTGGCCTCGCCATGCAGGTGGAAAACACAGGAGTGGAGGCAACTGTACTTGAATAGTGAGTATGAATGAAGCAAGTAAGAGTTTGGTGTGGTCCACATCCACAGGCCTCAAAAAGACTTTATTTTCTATTTATTTATTTAATTTATTAATCACGCTGTCATACTTTTCACACTTTCACATTTTTCACACATTTTCACTCTCGTCAACAAAGATTTATACATTTTGGGAGTCAAAAGTGAATATGAAAAGAGTACTGTACATGTGTGAGTGTGTGTGTGGAAAGTGCGAATACGTAAAATAGTGTGTGTGTGTGTGTGTAAAAGTGAAAAACATGTATGCGTGTGTGTGTGTATGTGTAAAGTAGAAGGTGAGAAGTGTGTATGGTGAGTCAAGCTTGTGTAATACCATTCCTACAGTACAGTATACTTCTGGGACCTTTACAAACATAACATGACACTTGTTACATTAAATCCAGGTATACAGTTTGTGATGGGAAATTAAGATTTTATTATTATTAATTAGCTAAGTGATGTAAAAATTATTACTGTCGTTAATTCTTACCTTCTCCCGGACTTATCTTGGACTTTCGTGGTGTTGGCTTCAACGATTGTCAACAGAGGTTAATTATCCCCTTTTATCCCAACTTCTGTCAACATAAATTTATTTGTATGGGTCCTTTCGTTATATATGTATTTATTATAGTATTAACAGAATCATAAAGGTGTACGAAAACAACCAATTTACAATTACTTTACTATATTTATTAATTTCAGTCGTGCACCAACAATTGAATTAATTAAACAATTAATAAATTAATTACCACACGCATACACTTCCACACAAACAGAAAAATAGCTAGCTAATATCACAATAATCAATAATTACGGCACTCATTTTCTTTCACGGTCTCGTAATGTCTCGTATAATTTTTCTTACGATTTTTCTCACGATAAAGCTATCTTACGTTACTCATATGATTAAGCAAGTCTAACACTGTGATTAATTATTTATTAGGTGGTATTTGAAGTCCTTCCTACTCAATTACTTTAATTAATATTCAATTTCAAACTAACATTGGCGAGTTCAGAATATCTAAAACCAAGATCGCTACATAGTCTCAGTTAAAGAATGTCCTACACCTGTTTCAATTTTCAATGTCAATACACACAATATCACTCGTACGTAATCACGTACCTTCTCGACAGAACCCCAAGGCAGCCTCGACTGGCCTCGTGGGAAAACCTCTCCTCTTACCTTATTTACCAACCAATTGTCTGTTGCAATCGATTAATAAATATAACCATGGAAATACTGGTAATCACTGAGTTATTCAACCTTGGTTATCTCTTCGTCACGAGAGACAAAGGGCGAGATAAGAGAAGGACTGAGCAAGTACGAGCAATACGTGTGTTAACTCGCGAGGTGTAGGCCGAACTGAATTCAAACTGGCTGCCTAGGCAGCACATCCACAGGCAACGCAACGGCGTGTGTCTGCGATCGATATCACTGGTGCCATACAACTTGTTCGTATGCGTACCTATACTGACTAACTTGACATCCTACACATCATATACACATTAGTTTTACATGCAATTTTAATATACGACATATAAATAGTTCCCTATGATTTCCCCACTTCACGATCATATGCAATTTATGGAATTAACCGTCGTGTTGGCATGATTAATTCCCTCAACAATAATACGATCGAAAGACTACGAACGAAACAAAAGTTGGGGACGCCAGCTAACGTAACCATTGGAATTTACCACTTGCCACTGGCTCAATAAGCCTCACTCTCTATGCTACGACATTACCACTATAATTATGCCACGAGTCAATCATAGACTCGTGACACAGTTATTTATGTCTTATTTTATGATGTCGTTTATGAAGGGCATTAATATCTATTGATGTCAAGGACATTAGTATCTATATTTTCAATTTTTATCGTTATTTTCAGCTCTGTTCGTTATTAGTTTTGCTTTTCTAGTTCTGTCTCTTCACTCGCCACTTCCATCTTCATTTCTTTCTTGTTTTTCACCCAATATTTTTTGTCTTTCAGTAATTCAATATTCATTTCTTGTTTCGTTCTCCACTTTCCTCATCTATTGCCACTAATTCGCAACTCCTCTCTTGTTTTCCTTGCTTTCATTTATTCTCTCTCTCTCTCTCTCTCTCTCTCTCTCTCTCTCTCTCTCTCTCTCGTGTGTAAAAGAAACCATGTGCAAAAGTATGTAACTTTAACTGGAAGGCAGAAAGTTAAGAAACTGTGTCACGTGGGAGCCTTTGGGCATATGTAATATCAAAGACAAAACTCGTGTCGCTGTCCCATTATGTTTAGCGCTCTACCATACAATTATTTTCATCAGATTTCTCGACACGAGTTTTGTCTTTGATAGTCGTCCCTTCACTCAGCGTTTCATAAAGGGATAATCATGGAACAAACACATTCACTTTACCAGAATACAATATCCAAGGGACAAATTAATAGACTTCTCAAGTTCTTTAGTTTACGAGCCTTTAAGGGGGATGGTACGGTGTTGGCAAATCTGGGGCAACTGATTCCTCCAAACTATTTCAAGCTACAAAACACCATTATTTTTGTTCATCTGGTCCCATTTCCTGGCATACTTTGGAGGAATCAAGGTACTCCAATGTAACAAAAGTGAATTACCACCTTAAAGCTGATAGTTTTATGCTGTACTTTATGACTTGGTAGATGTGGCGACAGGACTTTTGCCGCCGACTGTACAGTTACTGTATATATAATATAATTGGGTGATTCACAATGCACCTGACATATTTTAAGGATTAGTTGCATTGTGAAAAAACATTCGTCATTCTATAATGTTTATATATAGAATAAAATATGTTGCTAAATATACACTGAGTCTAGACAGGGGCCTACACATAATTTAAGAGATACACTTGGTTTAGTTGTGTGTGATAAAAAAAAAAATAATAATAAAAATAAAACGTGCAACCAGGAAAGTGCCAATTCTAGTCATTTTGTTACACCTTTCCATAAGTGTCTTGTGCAGTCTTCTGGTGAACAATGTGTATTGATATACGTATACAAAATGTAGCGAAACATTGCTACTTAGAACACTGCATGATCATCGTATAACATTGTACGTAGTCTCAGTCAGTTGTCCGAACACACAACACCTGTTACAGGAACACTGAGTAATGAAAATCACAATTTCCAGCGTCACTAATTGAGGGAAAACTGCAACTCTTTGTGTGTGAGTGTATAGGGTATGTGTGTCCTGGATCCCGTCTACCTTCCATGTTTTGTTGCCGATCTATTGTCTGACGCTATGGTGCAATAAAAATAGAAAGCCCCCCTCCCCTCCCATTCTCGTACTGGCATGTATTTCGGATACGAAAGTCGCAACTATATACAGCAGTTCACACCTTGTGGGTACACACATTTACAACGCTGCTGTGATGAACGTGGAAGTGACGGAGACTAAAAGTATAAACAAATATAAAAAAGTGGCAGTAGGCTACTGCTAAATGAAGGAAGGTTCACGATGAATGGTAACACAGAGAGATGCTTCTTCTTTGTGGAATTATCAATATACTGTAATCTTCCTTTTGCCTGCCTGGTGATGTGGATCCGAAAAACAATATATTGTGTACCGTCACTTCGTCAGTATGAAATAACTTTAACAAGCCTTTGTAGATTATTATTGTGCTGCTTATTATACAATTTTAATTGCATAAGTCTGATCCCTTCTCTTTAATCCACCGACTGACTGCCTGGTCTGAGGTATGAGGTTATTCACACTGTGGTCGTCCAATAATTTTTATTTGGCGCACAACCAATATGTCTACCAACTCATCCCCATATTTTGGAAGATTTTGGAAGGATTTGCTAACATTTTAGACAGAAGTAGTTTAGGACACGAAGTTTGTTCTTCACTGAAAAGTATCCACGCTTATGCGTGGTGAATAGTATAGCCCTTGTTGTGTTGTCATCGGTACTATGGGATAACTGAGATGGAGTCAGCCAGGTTCCACTTTGATATTCTTCGGGAATATGATTTTGGATGGCCTCCTGTCAACCGTAAGGATAATCTTAGATTTTCCACAGTTACCACTCTGATAGTGACTGAAATAGATCTCGGTGTCTTCTTACCTATGTTTCTGTACAGGAAGCCAAAGAAATCACATTTGTCCTTAATGTATATATCATGTAACCATATACTATATATAAAGTTCACATTAAAATGATAAAAACAAACTTTATTATTTCTTTTATTAGACTACTGTAGATATATCATACTACTGAATAATTATCACAGGTAAGTACAAGGTACTCCTTATTTAAAATTTTACTGATCTATCAAATTTCCTAAGTACAGTTGGTACATACGATATAATTATCGACTCACTACATTACAATACAATAATACTTAAGTCTCACACATTGCCTAATTATATAAATCTATTCAGACAACATGGTTATTATAATTATTATTATAATTTGTCAGCAAAGACCATTACAAAATATAATTTCTGCATATTGAGATGATGCTTAGACAACTACAGATATACAGTTGCTGATGTGTAGCCTATACGTTATACACATAAGTTCATAATATGTCCAATAGTAATACGAGTTTAGAACTGAGTAGGTGGGAAGGAACTTTTGTCCTCAGCTGTATGTAAGTACACTCAAAGACCCCAAAAGTAAAACTCTCCAAACTCCTCCGGACTTAGATGAGGCACAGGCTCTTACTGCTCGACGGCTCACCCAAACTCTAAAGGCAACACGTACAGACACTCCAAGACATCAGACACACGTAGCCTGGCCTAGTATTTTAAACCATACCTCTTGTTGATGGAGAAGTGATATTTTGGTCATATAATATTATACTCAGGTTACTTTTAAATTTTAAATGAAGAACAACAGTAATTTATAAGTTATCATCATCATTATCAATACACCATTACCCTTTATCAAGGATTGGAGAGTTGTATATAAAACATTATAAATCTGACTGGACGGCAAGCAACGCTGTATGTGTGTGTGTGTTTGTGTGTGTTTGTGTCAGGAAA
This sequence comes from Petrolisthes cinctipes, assembly GCA_033782935.1. Classification (NCBI taxonomy): domain Eukaryota; kingdom Metazoa; phylum Arthropoda; class Malacostraca; order Decapoda; family Porcellanidae; genus Petrolisthes; species Petrolisthes cinctipes. The sequence goes on from JAWQEG010003133.1 coordinate 112,333, forward strand.
CATGTGTAGAAATGCATGTGAATACAAAATATGCTGACATCCACAAAGAAAGACAAAGTCTGAGCATTATAGCGAATATTTATAAGTTTGTATTTCCCTTGAAGATGTGTATGAACAAAAACGGTAGGAATATATATATATATATATATATATATATATATATATATATATATATATATATATATATATATATATATATATATATATATATATATATATATATATATTTTATATATATATATATATATATATATATATATATATATATATATATATATATATATATATATATTTAACTGATGAAATATATTGACCCAAATGTTAACAAGGAATCTGAACAAAATGGAATAGATATAGAGGGTAAAAGTTTGAGTGTGTGATCAAAGGGACGGGAACATTGAAGCTGATATCACAGACACCAGTACTTCCAATGACCAGTTTTTTTCTCTCAAACTGATATCGAGTTCAGTCTGTACACTGGATTGCAGGTTCATTCCGAGCTCTACAAAAATGTGTATTGGTCATAGTTATTTCTTGCTAGGAAAAAGAGTCAATCGCTTTTCCTTCTAAAATCATTCATAATGTTAATTCATCTGTACTATTTTTTTAAAGTGATTATGTCTGTTCCGCCAGAATCAAAGGTAATCTACCATACTTTCAGTCTCAGAAAATAATAATGATGATAATGATAATAATAATAATAATGATAACAATAATAATAATAATAATGATAATAAAACGACATCTTAAAGATTGGTGTAGCATGTATCATTAATGTGTTTAGTGTTTATGGACGTTGGTTTGTTGTTAGAATGGGTGGAGTGTATTAACTGAATCATATAAGGCGACCAATACTACTCAGTACTCAGTCAGTAGCCTCAGGACAGCTACTATAATTATATGTCCATCTCAGTGTGATTTATTAGGAACAGAATTCTTGTTGTTCGTCATTCCCTTTTGTATATCTATAGGGAAAACATAGAGATCAAGAGGTAAAGTGCTCACTAACTACCAATTTAACGCTGTTTGTAGCCTTAGTTAAAGGCTGATATAGTAAATACTGGAAATGTAAAATAAATTTGCTGACTGTGGGAAAGGGGAGATGTCGCTCCACAAAAAACACCCTGGGAAGCCACGAAAAAAATGCTAGACTTACAGTAGAGTAGAGTGTGCTACACGGTTCCCTGAACACCACGAGAAAGAGAGGGGCTCGGTGGCAGAACACATTCAGGTTGGAAAACCTGTCGAAGCTTCCGACTGGCCGAATACTACGCATAAGTCTTATTTTAATTTGGAGCATAGATTGTTGTAAGCTGTGTATTAGGAGTGATATGAGGAAATCAATTATATTGGTTGAACAATAAAAATAGTAAACAAAGAAAAAATGTTAAGTTCTCTGAGGTTGAATCACTCCACATACAGAGACGGATGTCTGAGACCCTTGTACAGAGACGGCAACTGGATAGGAGTGCATGAAGTATTTATGAAATCTGCACAGCACAGAGAGAGATGTCTCCAAGAATATCGAGAAAAGGGAAAGATTAAGTTACGCGTCATTCAAAGAGAAAGGATAGTCATTTGGAAGATTGGAGCAAGTATTGATTTTCTCTACCCCAATTGGTGGTAAAATTTATCGCCAGTCTGGTAGTAACCTCAATGACCCCATTCATACAGGGATCTGTGAAAATTATAGATTCGTTGATGATGTGAGGCAACTTTAGAAATCAATGTGTCAGAAAAATAGTTATTTCACCTTTAAATGTTAGAGTGAACGCAGGTCATGTAACTGAAACTGTTCACTGACCTCTTGGATGAATGTTATCATTATTGGATGAAGGTATCATTATTACGTTGCTTCCTTCCACGCTGCGAAGTTAATTAACCTTCTAGTCCGGCTTATAGATCTGTAAAACCGTGCGCGAGGTATTTGTAGATTGATATACGAGATGAAATATGAGAGGGAGAAGAGGGGGGGGGGGAGATAACATGGAGGAAAATTGAGAAGGCGAGTGGAGGTGAAAGCGAGAGTGGAGTGGAGGAGGGAGAGGGGACAAGAGATGGAAGGAGGGACGATATAGATGAAAAAAGATAGGTGAGTGACCCATGCTTTTCTCATGGCTCCAATTTTACAAGGGTTTAAGGGGAGATTCTCTTGTTGGTAAATTGGAAGGCCACGAAACAGATGCCCAAAATATTATTACCATTAAGGGCGTCTGTTTTCTGATATAGTTAGGAGGAATCAGTAGCCTTCCAATTTACCAACAAGAGAATCTCTCCTTAAATACTCGGTGTCGATGAAGTAAATCGGAAAGAGAATGGTGGATTCTCAATAAATATTTGATGATATTATAAGCAAGGTGTGTATGTAAAGGAGAGAGAAATGCATACAAGCACCATTCTATACCGTTGGCTCCATTATTACAGATACAATAGTAGAGATTAAATACTCGCTGTTGATAATGTAGAGAGGGAGAAACAAGGATGGAACCTCTGCCTTTCCTGAACTACACTGCTCATCTCATATCAATCCCTCAGTGTGTGCAATGACTGACAATTTCCATTCTCCCATACACTCTTCATTATACGCTAAACAGACTCATGCCTCTATAATTTGTACAGTCACGAATCATAATAAGTATCCAGGTCGTGTTAAAGTTTGGAATTATCTGACATACCAGTGAACCAATTACAACGCTTATCCTGTCTTATACTTCCTGGAGCTCGTTCAATACTCCATCAGGCAATTCTAAGCAGACCCGGATACTTATTATGACTCGTGACTGTATATTTTATCATATTCCCTTTACCGTTATGCAGTAGTACAACACACGCTGTTTACCAGTCCTATGGAACCTCACCCTCCATCATACACACAATGAATATTCTTCTCGGTTATTTCACCATACCATCTCCCTTGTTCTTAAGAAACTCCGGTGTTATGTCATCCCATCAGGTGCTTTACCACATTTCATTTTCTCCAGTGCTTCTTTCACCTCATCCATTGATATATCTCGTCCACCTACCTTCCTTTCCAGCCTCAGTCTCTTACCCCTGCACGAAACATCCGCTGTCCTATTCTCATCCACATTTACAGATGTTCAAAATACTCCTTCCACTTCTCCCTGACTACACTTTCATCAGTCAGTATCTACTGACTGATTTATCTACAGCTTTCACTTACTCTTCTATTCTCCCTTGTTTTCATCACGTTAATTACCTCCTTTCAGAACATCTTATTATGTATTTCAAAGTGCTCAGACGAAAGTTACCCCATCGTTCATTTGCTTTCTAAAATACATCCAGTGGACCAATCCCTCCTACCAAGCCTCAGTTCTACCTCAACATACAAGGCAAACGTTCATGTGTCTTAGGGTTAGCCTAGCCCTGCAATACTACCGGAATGTGTTACGTCACTGGCGCCCGTGTCACTATCGTCACTGATCACCATTCCCTGCAGTTGGTTCCTGATACCTGCAAAGCCCAGCTTGTCTGCCGTTGGGAAACCCAGAAGAAATTGATCTAGAGATATCATGCAGACCTGGGAAACTCCACACCAACGCCGACGCCCACTCATGCACTCCTGCCTCTAGCCACCTTCAAAGTGGCTTACCCTGACCCCCAACCCGGCCATCTACAGCAGTATGAAGCTCGCCATCTTCCACCTTGAATGACAGCTGCCCTATTCGGACAACTGACGTGGGAGGACGTCTGTCTATACACCTTCTCAAGGCACATAGTATTGGAACCCACCCGCGCCGTACTCATTATGACGGCTATTTACCAACATAACGGGATACACCAAACTAAGTTGTTACAAAACTTAGAAGAGACGTATTGGATCCCAAACCACACTGAGGCTGCCCACCAAGTTACCCCATCCTGCCGCGGGCCTGCGCCTCAGGGAAGGATATCACCCACATCGCAGGATCCTCAAGACACCTCCATGTCACCCACACCTGACACCTACTTCAATATTCATGCCAAACATTGGTTCATTATAACCTTCGTCGACACCTACTCCAACTTCGTGATTGTCTGCCCAACCAAGGACCACAACACTACTACCATCATTGTCACCCTTATGGACCACATTCTCCCTTACTTTGGAAAACCCAGAGGTTACACTCTGACAACGACTTCGAGTTCATGGGACCTGTCTGGGAACAATTTTTGCGCCTGTCCAGGTATTGGATCACCCACTATTCTCCCCTACTGGCCTCAAGGCAATTCCATAAATGAGAGGAGCTGCAGTGTTGCCAACCACCTCAGTACCCACTTGCTCGCCCTAGACACAAAAGATAAACCCAACCAAGTCATTTCCTGAAGCTAACGGTATATTCCCGTTCCTCCTTTCCTACCGACAGCACAACACTCTACTAGACGAGTGACGCCCCTGATACCCTTTACCACCTTTAGTATTGCTTCCACCACCTACAATACTGCCAAGAGGCGCCAGCCTATAACACCTACCACGTCGATCAGAAAGTAATGGTAACACACCTATCCCTCAAGGATAAACTTCACCCCCAACTTTCAAGGACCCATCGTCATCTTCCAATAGCCAATTAAACTGGTGTCAAATAATACAAGACTATCACAACGAAGAACGATAATACCAAAACCACCACGTCTATCCCTACTACCATGACACACTGCAAACCCAACTAAATGGGCATCACACATTCAAGAGTAAAGTGCCGAGTTCCAACTCGGTGCTACTCATGACATGCTGGCAAACGGCTTTTTAACGGTCATTATTCTGTGAGCCGTTTATGAGTTAGTACGACTTTGCTAAAACTTTGTAAGCATAGTTACGGGTTTTTACGAATGCCTACACGAGTTAGTAAGAGTCACTACGAACTGACGGATTTTTTTTTTCTGATAACCTGTTGTTACGAGAAATTACGAGTCGTTAGAAGTTGCTGTGAGTACAAATGAGAAATATCTTGTGGTATATAGAGGAAGGGATAAGTGACAGATGGAGTGGGATAGTTGTTGATATGCAAGACACCAAGCAACATCTACACACACCTTCACCAACAATGGTTATCCTGAACCGGAAACTGCAGCTATTGAAACTTTATACATAATTGTACGGTAAACACTTGTTGTTTTATTATCGTATCCACCTCACATTAAACCTGCCAGAATTTAAATAACCCATCTTCTTTTTTCGTCTACAAATCTTCCCATACTTTGTTTGTATTTTATTCAGCCTTTATCTTCCAACTAACCCTCCCAGTCCCCCAGGACCCCACCAGCTGTCACCATCCATGGTCAGGACAAGCATATCATGCCTCCAGGGCCACCAGTTCCTATATATTATTATTATTATTATTATTAGTTTTCCATGATTTGTTTGAATTACTTTGATAAACTGAGACATTACAATATAGATATCCTATTACAAACATGTAGTATGATCACATAATACTGATATAGATAACACTAAGATATTGTATAATGTAATGGAGCAATGTATATGTAAGTTTGCAAATTTTACTTAATATTCCTACTGATAGTGACAGTTGCCAGGAAAAGTTCCTTTTCAGTGTTCACTTACTCTGTTCAAATCTCGTCTATTATTGGGCAGCTCGTGTCACTCGTGGTAGGTAATTGTCTGTGTCTCTGTGGAATGGCCTTGGTGAATCTGTCTTTGATGGTGTAGGACTGGCTGGCTTCAAGAGTAGGGCTAATATGTTTTTATTAAGCTAACTGCTCATATTTCTTTCTCTAAGCTGTCTTCTTTTCTTTAGGTTTGATTCATGGGGCTGGGGTCCTCGGATTGATAGAATGCTTGCATTCTCTCCCAGCTTTGTATCTCTGGTCTATCTTAAATATTAAATAATAATAATAATAATAATAATAATAATAATAATAATAATATTTTGAAGATGTGAGTTTGTTTGTGGAGGCAGTTATGTGTATGTGTAGTGTACGTATACACATACATGTATAAATTATCACAAGGCACAACTTCAAAATCTGTCCAATATTATTGGAGTATAGAAATGAATATGTGGAAAGGGACTTTCGTCCTCGACTGTACATACGTAGGGGAGTTAAGAATGAAAGGGAGATATTAAGACAGAGGAAGGGTAAGATCGTTTGAAGTTGCCAGGGAGAGAGAGTGATGTAGACTGGAAATGAACAAAGTCAAATATGGGAATGAGGAGATGCTTTGAAAATTCCGGACGCTATTCAGTGTCAACTAAAAAACCAGCCCTCGTAGCTTCACTCATTAATCTCGGGGCCTAACAAGAGACACAGGCTACTGACAGCCTACAGTCCTGGGGTGTTGATGTAAAAAAAAAAAAAAAAAATTGTAGTAACTCTTGACTATAAAAGTGCCTACTCGTAATAATACGTAGCAGTCATAGGTACTCGTGGACACAATTCGTGGTTACTCTTAGGTATTCTTGCCTAATCGTAGTTACTCGTCGGCATCCTCTTGTCCACTCGTGAAGAATTCGTAGTAACTCGTCCATGAGTTGCTACGACCTGCACGTTTGCCACGAGTTGCTACAACATGTCGTACTAACTCGTTTCAACTCTAGACAACTCGTTGCAATACGTGGTAACTCGTGGGGTGGCTGATCCACGACGAACAGGCAAGATTTTCTAGGACAAACAGCGAGTCGCTACGAATAGATACAAACCAGCTCGGCATCCGCGACGCATCCATAAGTCGTGATCGTTGCTCGGCCAAATTTTGATCATGTTCAAAATTTCCAACCGCTGCCACACATCCCAAGACCATGTTATGGCTCTTAAGAGTTGATAACGAGTGTCCACGAGTACGAACAAGAGTAGTCACGAGTACCGAATCGCCACAATTCTGCGCGCTACTCTTGTGTGAAAGAGGTTTAGGACCTTCCCCTACACCCCCTCTACCAGTGTCCTCTCCATGTAGGACCCACTCCCTGCCTATACCATCCTGCATCCCTCCTCCCACCAACAGCAGCACCCAGAGTTTTTCTCTTTCCGCACCAATAACTCATCCTCTCCTCTCCCCAACCCCCTCCATTCCACCTCCCCCTCGTCCCCTGTAAACCAAATCCTCATACGCCACCTGCATGGCCAGCCATCCAGCCAGGCAAGCTTCACCAGTACAGAGTCACCCACTACCTACCCACCCTGACACTGACAGACCTATCATCACCCCCTCACCCTCCCTCATACCCAGTCCTATTCAACACTTTCCCCTACTTACCTCCATCCCGAAATATTCCTTCTCTATGATTTATGATCCATCTCTACATCCCCTACCAACCATCCCTGGCCCGCACCATAACGACGGGCCTTCACCATAACAACCCACTCTATACCCTCGAACTGCTAGGTGAATCTCATAACAGTATTAATGGATAATACCTCTATAAATCCTTCCGACAACCGAGAAGGGAAGGTAATAATTGTATCGATGGATATTGCTCAGTAAATCCATCCGTTAAGTGTAACAAATGGAAACCATTATATATACAGTAATCTCACAACCCCATTGATTGGATTAATGTACCGGATAAGAGTGATACAATTTCCATCCAGTATTTCCTATAAAATAACACACAACCCAGCACAGAAAATACACCACAACTACACAATATAATAAACTAAACATTGCAAAGCACAGAATGGCTCGTCGATCCTATTGTATAATACATACATACATATTCCTAAACAGTGTAGGCTATCTTTTGTGTGTTACACAAGTCTATAGTGTTATAATACCGTCTTCCCTTATGTCTCAGACGGTGATATTGTGTATTCCTTTATATATCTGTTTGTTGTGTTTGGATGTACAGTCGGCGAATGTCTTTATCTCAGTATCTGCCACAGCATTAAAATATAAGCTTCACAGGCTCGTAAATTGAATAACGATGGTATTTCTTTAATTTTCCCCCTGGATATTGTAATGTTGTTGTATGGTGAATATGTTTATCCTTTGAATATCCTTTATGTTATCCTTCAGGAATCGGGTACGTGAGGCAACAGGACTCTTGATACTGACTGTACTTCAGGTTGAGTTAGAGATTATATATATATATATATATATATATATATATATATATATATATATATATATATATATATATATATATATATATATATATATATATATATATATATATATATATATATATATATATATATAATATTATATATATGCTTTAAGCTTTACTGTTGAAGCAGACATCAAGGAAAATTGTTTCCCAAATTAATTGAATGTGAAATTAATTGCTTGACATTCAATTACATATAAAATTTATGTGATATGGATGTTACCTTCGTTACGTTCGACCAGGGGTATTCAACCTGGAGGTACACTGGCGGTCAGATATTGTGTCCCGATCCCCTTGCAAGATGAATCGCAAACAGCCTAGCTTTGAAGGTTCGAACAACTGTGCGTCTTCCTACAACACACAGATGTTCGAATCACTAAAGCTCGGCTAGTTGCGTTCATCGTGCCAAGGGATCAGCACACATTTTCTGACCACGAGTGTACACCAGGGGTTTATCCGGGTGTACACATATTTATGAAATTATAAGGTAGTGTCTGGCAAACCAATATTGACAACACACGGAAATAAAGTGGCCAAATGTTACTAACATCTGACGTGCGTTCTTGCTGCACTGATTTTACCTGTGTAACTGCAAAATTATATAAACAACTTACTCGTCACGACCTTCTTTCTGATGGTCAGTATGAATTCCGTCAGAGGCGCTCTACTGGCGATCTTTTATCCCTTCTTTCTGATTCATGGTCATCATCTATTTGGAACTTTGGTGAAACTGGTACAAAGCATTAATTATCAAACTACCCTCATTCCAATTAGATCCTTCCCTCTATGCTTTAATATCTTATTTCTTTTCTGGCAACTTTATAGCTGCTGTTGTAGAGGTCACTGTTGTTCTTCCTCTAAACCTATCAATAGTGGTGTTCTTCAGGGTTCTGTCCTATCACCCACTCTCCTTCTCCTTTTCATCATTGACCTTGTTAGCTGTACTTCCTCCCCTTTTTACTCCTGACCTCTGACCTTTCCCTCATCTCCGACTGGGCCAAAGAAAACCTTGTGGTTTTCAATGCCTCTAAAACACAGTTCCTTCATCTTTCAACTCGTACAAATCTTCCTGATGACTATCCCCTCTCATTCAACGACATACAACTTGATCTCTCTCCTTCCCTTAATATTCTTGGAGTCTCTTCCTCTCACAATATCTCTTGGAGAGATCACATTACATCTCTAGCTAAAACCGCCTCAAAGAAGTTAGATGTGCTGCGCAGATTCCGTGAATACTTCACCCCCACACAGTTGATGTCTCTGTACAGGGGTCTCATCTACCCCTGTATGGAGTATGGCTCTCATGTGTAGGGTGGCTCAACCTTCACAACATTGGAATCATTGTTCTTCTGAACTCTCTCAATGTATGCTTCCTCCCCTCAGGAGAGCATGCAACACTCGCCAAGCCTCTCGTTCTCACCCCTTTTCTGTCCAACTTCCTAATGCAAGAGTTAACCGGTACATTCAGTCTTTCATATACACAACTGGTCAACTCTGGAACATTCGACATCCATCCATCTTTCCACCTTTCTACGACTCATGTTCCTTCAAACACAATGTGCCTAGGCATCTCGAACGAAATTTAACATGATTTTGGACCGTTCTTAATAGGCGTGTTTTCACAGGTGAGGACAATAAGCAGGCTCTCCACAATTAGTCCTCATCTTTTTTAATATAGAAAAAAAAGAAGCAAATTGAATGATATCAGCGATATAGCTGCAGAGAAGGATGGAAATCGTTCGAGAGTAGCACAGAAATTTAAGCTTTTTGACAAACTCTTATCAGATGATTTTGCTATGCGTAAAACAATTGTAAAAGTTTCACCGAACTATGAATAGAGGATGATGATTATGAATCGGAAACGAGGGATAGAAGATCGCCGCCAAAATTTTGGTCCCGTTGAAAGTCATACTGGTGATGAAGAAGAAGTGTGCTTTTGAAATCTGCAGCTATGGATTGAATAAAATTTTGTAGATAGACAAACACAAAGCAGGGGAGGTGGCCGAGTGGTTAGTGTTCTGGACTCGTAACCAAGAGGTCGGGAGATCGATCCTCTCCGGTGAGGTCCTGAGAATATTTACTCTTACGATTTGAGTTTCAGGCACTAACTATAAGGCCACCGAACGTCGTAAAACACCCTCACTGGTACCATAACAGCTGCAGTATTTGGGAATTACCCTCACTTCCCTCCCTCTGTGGCTGGGTACCAGTTCGGAAGTCGTGACGTGTGTGAGAGAGCAGCAGTTGACCTGGGCCACGATAACGGGCTTGATAAAGCCTATGTCCAGTGTCGGAACATATATATATATATATATATATATATATATATATATATATATATATATATATATATATATATATATATATATATATATTAATAATAATACGATTGGGTAGTAGTTGGAGGGTTGGTACTGATCCTACACAACAGGATGGATCAGGGGAAATCTCCGTCTGAAAGGACAAGTATATTAGATGATGCAACACAGCACCCCATTCTATTAAACACATTATGGAAGACTGCAATGTATACAACCACACTCGCCAACAACACAACATACATTGTGGGAAAGCCCGGTTCAAGCCATGACCTTCCTCAGGGGCTTGGGGCTGCTCGGCCAGACAGCTTGAGGAACTTCAACAACAACCAAAGTTGGAAAAGTTGGCCTACTCTGGAAATCAGTATAGTTTTTAAGACAACAGAAGGATTCTCATCAGAACCAAAGGCCTTCTGTGTGTGTAGGCCAAGAAAGACAGAAAGTCCTTCCGTTAATTAAAGAGATTCTGACGGTACACATTACTAACTCTGTGACGAGGACTGAGTTGGAGGAATAATGCTGAAATGATCTAGAGTGGAGTTAGAGGCAAAAATTTGTAAGAAGAGTACAACTTTATCAGGTAAAGAGATGGCTTCAATAATTAACATTAGGAAATTTGAGACTGGGGCAAATGGAAGAAGTATAGTTTTAGAGAGATTCCAGACTGGACAGAATTTGGCTCAAGATTGGGAATGAACATTTACCTCTGTGGTACCTACTGCTTCCTAGAATAGTCTTAAGAAATCAGTAGTCTAATCCATCACTTCGTTTGCATCAGATTTTCCGTTTAAGAGGGTAGTATAGTGATGGTATATTTGGAGCGACTGATTCCTCGAAATTATTCCAAGTAACAGGGCACCACTAGTTTTTTTCAGCTGGTCCTGTTTCCTGGCATACTTTAGAGGAATTAAGAAACTACAATGTACCAAATACGTTCTATTCCCGTTGGAAAATCTGTTCTAGTTATTAAGGGATGATCATCAAGGTGTCTAATGCCCAGTGTACACAAACTATTCAGGCAAAGAAATGAAAACTGAGAGAATACTATTACATTTATATTCACAATACATCTCACAAGTATCAAAACGTACCAATACTTTTGTGTAATGCGAGCTATATTCGAAGCTACCAAGAACTGGGTTAACAGGCCTTCTGTAGAGTCTTAAATTCTTATCCTCTTAAATCTATGCATTACATAACTCTAACTGTTGTATGTTGTCTGTTCCTGGCAGCTGGTAAACTATGGATCTCGGGAAGGTCGTCAGATCAAGGTGACGACACAACACAGCGGTGACACCACACAATCCTCACTGCTGGTCCACAACGCAACCATGTGGGACTCGGGATGGTACTCGTGCAAACCAGCCAACGCAGCCAGGGTCTCCACACGCGTCCACGTCCTCAAGAGTGAGTCTGTACTGCATGGAAGGTGGTATATTGGTGGTGGTATATAGGAGTCTTGTACAGTCACGAGCCATAAAAAGTATCCAGGTCGTGTTGAAGTTTGGAATCATCTGACACACCAGTGAACCAACTACAACACTTATTCCAACTCATCCTTGCTGAAACGGGTTTATTATTTCATCAGGGTATTGGAAACACACCTGGATATTTGTTATGGCTTGTTACTGTGCCCATCATGTATTATCTTTACCTGGGTCAATCTTCAGTATTTTTCTGTAGTGTAATTCTTCAGAGTCAGAAGTATATATTTTGCCTCTTATATATTAAGGGGTAATACACTTTTGGTAAACTGGAGCGCCTTGATTCCTCCAAAATATACCAGGACACGAGACAAGGTAAACAAAAATAATGGTGGCCTGTTGCTTGGAATAACTTTGAGAAATCAGTTGCTCCAGATGTACCGACTCTGCACCACCCTCTTAAATGAACTTAGAGAACCCTCATAAGTCAAAGAAGAAATAACCGTATGATATCCTAATCACCCGGGGATCATAATAAAAGATGTACGGTACTATATTTTATCCAATGATATTCACTGCTTTGTATATTGTTAATGGAAATTATACCAGATGTTTCAAATGCCGTTCTGCCCAATGTATAATATTTTCTAATGTAACTGCATGTCAGAAAGTAATAATAATGTTAGTACAGTGGACCCCCGATACTGTAAGATTAATGAATTTAGCACTACCCTTCCAACACAGGGTCAGTATTATAAATAGTGTGTATGGTAATGAATAACAACAGAAGGGACTGAGTGTAAAATGAAGCAAGTGGTAGATACAAGTATTTATTCATTGTAAATTCAGAGTCTAGTGTGTTTATTCATTATATATATCCAGGGTCTAGTGTATTTATTCATTGTATATCCAGGGTGTAAAAGATTAGCGACACGCATTGTGAATTAATGTTGACAATGCCTGAGCTGATGAATACATGCATAAGTAACGAACAGGACAAGGCCAAACTCCTGGACCATTAACCTGCAAGAACTTCTGAATTAAGGTCCCACGTGATGTAGTCAGAAAATTGTTGGTTAGTGACTCCTTCAAACATTGCCACGAAACAAGACCCATACTGAAGGAGCTTGTTTTGTGGCATAGTCAGGAGGAATCAGAAGCCATCAGGACTCATACACGTTCACAGGGTCCTTAATGGATTTGTACAGTGTTGGTGGTGGTAAATCTGGAGCAACCGATTCCTCCAAACAATTCCAAGCAACAGGCCACCATTATTTCTGTTCAACTGGTCCTGTTTCCTGGCATATTTTGGGAGAATTAAGGTACTCCAGTGAATCTAGAGTGTACTATCCCCTTAATACCTCTGTGTAACCCCATCGAGGGGCATTAGCTTTTGAAAACCCGCCGCGTAAAGTGCAGTAGTATAACCACGAGCACTAATATGTATTCTACAGGAGTGCTTCGAATACCTAGAGACAGTAAATAAATGCACAATAAGATCTCCATTGGAATTACTTCGTTGGTGAATTGGACTATTCAAAGTTTAAACCAAAGCTGTATACTTATTAGTGCTCGTGTCTGTTCATAGATGGATATTGATAAATCCTTCTCATGGAGTACCTCGGCCTTGGGGACCTTCGTCGTAGGTACTGGATAGGGGACGGTTCTTACAGTGTCCTCAGATGCTTGGGGAGGCTTGTAGTGTGGGAGGAAACACCCTCTCCTTGGTGGAGGGGACTAGCCTCCTCCATAAGTTGTGAATTTTATGAACTTTTAATTTATAAGTTGTGATTTTTATGGCTTCCTCTTGTAGATAGCTCAATGTTTTTCGTTTTTATTTTTATTTTTTATGTCTTTTATTTTTCTTGGGTATATGACCTCGGGTGTTGCGTCGCCATGTGCAGTCAATCAATGTGGTGTCTGTATATGTATCCAACAACATTGGTACTTGGTGGTTGGTGTTGTGGTATTGGTACGATGACTATGTTGTTTGTCTGTGCAGTCATCGTCCAGGCACACAACACACCAATGTTCTTTCATACTGACTACCCAAGTGTGGTGTGAAGTCCGTAGACTTTGTATCTCACACCAAGTACACCAGTCGGCGCCACCTGTCCAACTCTACTTCCCTCACCAAGACCCCGTAGAAGGGTATTGCCTGCATTAGTGATGTTAGCAATATTTTAAGGGTTTTGGCGCCCCTTCGGTCCCAGCCACTAGCATTTTGTTCTTCAACTGTCCCTCTTTCTATTTCCTTCCTGCTTGCTGTCTCGCCTCTCTATCACCGTTTTCTGGCGCTATATGACCTCGCTGTTGCGGCCCCTAATATCAACCAATTAATCAATCAATCAATCCCTTACCAAGATACCCATGAGTACCAGTTGTTAGGTTGTGACCATTTACTGGGATGGTAAAATGTTTTCTAAATCTGGAGGAAATGATTCCTCCAGAGTACTCCAAGCAACAGGATATCATTATATTTATTCATTGGTTCTGTTTCCTGACATACTTTTGGAGGAATCAAGGCACTCCAATGTACCAATAGTATGTTACCCACTAAATTAACTGTGCTTGCAAGGACTAATGGACACAAGCACTCCATGTTAGTATATACAGTATAGATAAATAATAAGACATTCATTCAAGGTTATTAATTTATTGGTGGTCATATATCATCGCCTGGCATACCGTAATGATCAATAACATTTTTTATAGATAGGTTTATTACGGTTTGCATTGGAAAGGAAGATAAATAGTCATTCACTAAATTGCAGAGCACAACATGAATTAGTATGAAGAATGAAATAGTAATATATATATATATATATACTGCATCCACATAATTGAGTTTTTTTTTTTTTGAAGTTTGGAATCCTCAGACATATCAGTGAACACAACCATATCCTGTCTCATTCTTGCTCCATTAAGGACCCTGTACTCGTGTATGATAATTGGAGGCTTCTGATTCCTTCCGACTATGTCACGAAACAAGCTCCATCCATATAGGTAGTGTTTCGTGGCAATATTTGAAGGACTCGCTAACCTCCAATTTTCTGACTACATCACGGGGTCCCTTAATATTCCATCAAGCCATTCGAGGCAGACCAGGATGCATTACTACCAACTCTTTACTGGTTCAACCCTTTGTAGTTGTAGGGAGTGGACGCCAAAACATGTTCATAATGATGCTTGGGTTGTAGCGATAAAAGTAACCATAGGATAACATTAAAAATAGTTCCATTGCCTCTACCAGCTCATATTACTCATATAAGACCTTACCTACCTGAGTCTAACCTAACCTACCTGAGTCTAACCTAACCTATTCTAACCTTAACTATCCTACTTTAACCTAATCTAACCTAACCTAACCTAACCTAACCTAACCTAACCTAACCTAACCAGGGATTGAAACCAGTATACAGTTCGTAATAATGTGACCCGAAGAAATAATATGGCTCGTGACTATATTATATTTATACTAAAATTCCACAAAAAATATTAAATATGAGTTATTGTTGGTGGTTGGTGTAGCATAAGCCACTTTATGTTGGAGAGTGATTATCTCCACCACAAACCAACATCAAGGTTACCACCAAGCTTACCCTACAGTATTTACAAAGTTAATCACACTCACATCACTCACAGGTATTTGTTTACCTATCTTATTTACTTTATTTATTTTTATATTGTTTTATCTATTTATAATATTTTATTGTATTTTTTTTATCTATATGTTTATTTATTTGTAATTTTTATTTTTATTTTTTTTTTATTTTTTTTTTTTTATTTGTCATTTTTATTTATATTGTTTTATTGTTTGTTTATTTATTTATTTTTGTTTATTCACATTATTTTATTGTTTTTTATTACACAATTTTATTGGTTTCTATTTATTTACAATATTTCATTTCTTGTTAATTAATTTTTTTATTTATATAGTTATTCATATATTTTCTATATTTTGTTGAGCATATAACTTGGTGTAGATTATGAAGGTTTGGATAACACTCCTTTTCATTATTGTCTTCACCTTTCAGTACAAACACGTCGTCCATAATATTTGTCAAGTTGATTTTCCTCTTATAGTTTTATTTTTCCTTTAGTTTACAGTTAATTAAGGGGAGATTCTCTTGTTGGTACATTGGAGTGTTTTGATTCCTCCAAAATATGCCAAGGAATAAGACCAGATGAACATAAATAATGGTGTCCTGTTGTTGCTTGGAATAGTTTGGAGGAATCACAGACCTTCGAAAAAATCACCAACAAAAGAATCTTCCCTTAATAATTTCAAATTGATTTTACTCTTCTATATTTTTCTGAGTGTTGTGTAATGTGTTGGTTGGTGTTGCTTTCCTTCAGTATTGCCTGGACGCATATTCCCGTTCTGTGATACCTACATTTAAGTCTAGCCACGACCCCTCTGTAGGTTACGTTAGGTTAGGTTAGAGTGGGTTTAGAGCAGACGTACAGAGTAACTTTTTGTGGGAAACACAGGAAGAATATTTTCAAAACTGGGACGTGGTTAGGTTAGGTTAGGTTAGATTGGGGTTAGGTCAGGCTTAAATAGTTAACTTTTCGTGGGAAATACATGGAGAATATTTTCGAAACTAAGACGTGGTTTGTTTTAGAATTACGATCTGAATGACAAACAAGCTTCAGCCCCCCCGCCCACACTGTACAAATCACTCACACAGAACGGGAGAGTGGTGTCTGGATCTGCACCAGTCTGTACAGGGAGAATAAAGTATGCTGTGTCAGACCAGAAACACATTAATGTACACAATCGGTGGAAAAGTCGTACGTGTCACTTCACTCACGCAACGCTTCTTGAGGGATGACATAAAGATAATAATTGAACACACACATACACACACACACACACACACCATACAGAATTACACACACACATACACACACCATACAGAAGTACACACACACACACCATACAGAATTACACACACACATACACACACCATACAGAAGTACACACACACACACCATACAGAATTACACACACACACATACGCACACACCTTACAGAAGTACACACATACACACACACCATACAGAATGACACACATACACACACACCATACAGAATTACACACACACATACACACACCATATAGAATTACACACACACACACACCATAGAGAATTACACACACACACACACACACCATACAGAATTACACACACACACACACACCATACAGAATTACACACACACACACACACACACACCATACAGAATTACACACACACACACACACACACCATACAGAATTACACACACACACACCATACAGAATTACACACACACACACACACACACACACCATACAGAATTACACACACACACACACACACACACACACCATACAGAATTACACACACACATACACACACACCATATAGAATTACACACACACATACACACACACCATACAGAATTACATGCACACACATACACACACACCATACAGAATTACATACACACACATACACACACACCATACAGAATTACATACACACACATACACACACACCATTCATAATTGCTCACACACACACACACCATACAAAATTTCACATACACACACACACACCATACAGAATTACACACACACACCATACAGAATTACACACACACACCATACAAAAGTACACACACACAACATACATAATTATACACACACACACATACACACCGTACAAAAGTACACACACACACAACATACAAAATTACACACACACCATGCTGAAGTACACACACTCACACACACACACCATACAGAATTACATACACACACACACACACACATACACACACACACACACACACACCTACACACCATACAGAATTACACACACACACAGAATTACAATACCAATGGGGTAAATTATTGAACTTCTCTTTTTTTTTCTCTCTCATTTTTAGTTTAGGAGGCTGTGCTTAGGCTTATATTTCCATACTGTTCTTGATGACTTGACACTTGTGGCCACACCACTTTTGACGCCCACTGTACTACAAGGGAGAAGGGACCAGAGAGAAGGAAAGTAAAAACAGTAGATGAGAGGAAAGGATTTGACTCGGGTCCGAATGGGCGCCAAAATTAAACGGGGATGCGGTAGCCTTCCCACTTTAAAACAACAACAAAAAAAGTTCCTTCTCTTGCATTGTAAAGGTGACACAGTAAACCCAACTGTATATACACCTCGTAAATATAAGAGATGTTGCCAATCCAAATTATCCAATATCCAGAGTTATCAAAAGTTTACTAATAATTTACCGGAAAGAAAATAAAAACAAGACTTGCCATTGTTGGAACATGTGCAGGGTTAAGTGGGTATATTGCACAGTGTTGTTTGTTGGTGGTACAGCCGGCAGCAAAAATTCACGTCCATCTTATGTATTTAATATTGCTAATATGACCAGATAGTTGCATTCTGAACCAGTTTTTATTCTAACAACATAAGTAATTTTCCATATGAGAACTATATCTGTCATGTCTTTATTAAAATTGTACTACATCATCACTATAGCTAATACATACGCAGGTGGAACTGAAGCGAACTTATGCTGCCGACTGTACATCTGGGGCACAACTGATTTCTCCAAACTATTCCAAGTAACAGGACACCATTATATTAATTCATTGGTTCTGTTTCTTGACATACTTTGGAGGAATCAAGGAGCTCCAATGTACCAAAACTATATTATTCCCTTAATTATTAATCTTGAAGTAGAGGGTGGGGTGGGGGACGGGTTGTGATGGGATGTAGATGTTAGTGGGGACCAAGATGCATCACAGTAACATACTATATCTCAGTAATAGTAATTTACCGTGTACTGCATAACTTAAAATCACTGTACATTTACGAGCACTAATAAGTATACAGCTTTGGTTGAAACTTTGAACAGTCCAATTCACCAGCGAACTATTTCCAATGGAGATCTTATTGTGCATTTATTTACTGTCTCTAGGTATTCGAAGCACACCTGGATATTTATTAGTGCTCGTGACTGCACAAACTACAGTAAAGTGTTGTATAGTACACTCGAATACCATAGCCTCTAGCCCATTTGAATCGAAGCCAGAAATCTGAAGCAGGTGGTTTCTGAACGACAGCCCACCCAAAGCCTCCATTGGCTCGAGATGTGTGTAGCCTCGTGATGGTTTGGGTGGGCTGTCGTCCAGAAACCGCCTGCTTCAGATCTCGGGCGTCGACTCAGCTGGGCTAGAGACTATTTTATCCGAGTGTACATAACACATTACATTGGAACTTGTAATTAAAATAACACTAAATAACACATAATGACACTTAACATACAAACTCTCAGGGAGATTCTATTGTTGGTAAATTGGAAGGCTACTGATTTCTCCTAACCATGCCACCAAACAGATGCCCTCAGTGGTACTACTGTAATAGTGGATCTGTTTCTTGGTATAGTTTTGTGTAATCAGAGACCTTCCAATTCACCAACAAAAAAATCTTCCCTTAACCCTTTACTACGGTATAGAATTAACTTTATTGTTTGGTTGATCACTTTGAGTCACTGACTAAAATTCTGTGCTGGCAAATCAGTGGAAATAGTGTTGAGAAAATTACACCCAGACTCACTGCTTATGGAGTTCTCTAGCTTGTTGCTTGGTCAATCCCTTCAAAGCCTTGTGTCCGTTACATGTGTGTGTGTGTGTGTCACTTACGTGTCCCGAAGTCTGAATCTCGCTTCAATCAACCGGTAATTACACGATGTTGGAGTAGACACACTTGCTTGATACGTTGAATTTAATCAGACTCCTTCATTGGTAAACGGAAAAGACTTATTCCAACAGTTTTAGTGGCAATCGTCACACTTTTCAGAGAAGTGCAGGGAGATAAGACAACATATAGACTACTCGAGAATCATTTATATACAGGAAGAGCCAGTCAAGGCCTATTGCTACATGAATATGTATGACTAGACCTTGGAGCCAGTGAGCAGGAGGTCTGGTTTGATCAAATCAGACGCCAGATGGAGGAGTGTGGTCAGATGGTCCTAGGGGGCGGGGGGGGGGGGGGAGTATAGACCTTTCCACTAACACTTAAATAATGGGATCCAAATTATAATAACCTTCACTATATTAACACTTTAAAATTTGTCAATACAAATTAATTCTATTATTCTACGGTTAATAATGTTGTATACTACATTTGTATAAGAATTTGCTATAATTATCTGAAGAATAACCAAAGATGATATTATCTTGGTTGCCTTTCCTAAGAACATATTTATGTGCCTTTATTCTAGTGATAATTAAAGTCCCTAACTTATATACAAGTACACAAAGGATTTGCTACACACCCGATGTTGGTTGGGAAACAGTTCTGTGTTAATACTAACAACGACTTTACAATGGAAGTGTTAAATATTAATTAAAGACAATATGGAAGTTCAAACTATGCGTCATATACAAGAACATTGGTGGTGTTGACGATGGTGTGGTACAGTACCAGTACGATGACTCTATAGTATAGACAAACAACAAAGTTATCTTATTATAGTAGTATATACCACACCATGGTGAACACCATCATTGTTCTTACATACCAGTACCACCTTATTATAGTAGTATATACCACACCATGGTGAACACCATCATTGTTCTTACATACCAGTACCACCTTATTATAGTAGTATATACCACACCATGGTCAACACCATCATTGTTCTTACATACCAGTACCACCTTATTATAGTAGTATATACCACACCATGGTGAACACCATCATTGTTCTTACATACCAGTACCACCTTATTATAGTAGTATATACCACACCATGGTGAACACCATCATTGTTCTTACATACCAGTACCACCTTATTATAGTAGTATATACCACACCATGGTGAACACCATCATTGTTCTTACATACCAGTACCACCTTATTATAGTAGTATATACCACACCATGGTGAACACCATCATTGTTCTTACATACCAGTACCACCTTATTATAGTAGTATATACCACACCATGGTGAACACCATCATTGTTCTTACATACCAGTACCACCTTATTATAGTAGTATATACCACACCATGGTCAACACCATCATTGTTCTTACATACCAGTACCACCTTATTATAGTAGTATATACCACACCATGGTCAACACCATCATTGTTCTTACATACCAGTACCACCTTATTATAGTAGTATATACCACACCATGGTGAACACCATCATTGTTCTTACATACCAGTACCACCTTATTATAGTAGTATATACCACACCATGGTGAACACCATCATTGTTCTTACATACCAGTACCACCTTATTATAGTAGTATATACCACACCATGGTGAACACCATCATTGTTCTTACATACCAGTACCACCTTATTATAGTAGTATATACCACACCATGGTCAACACCATCATTGTTCTTACATACCAGTACCACCTTATTATAGTAGTATATACCACACCATGGTGAACACCATCATTGTTCTTACATACCAGTACCACCTTATTATAGTAGTATATACCACACCATGGTGAACACCATCATTGTTCTTACATACCAGTACCACCTTATTATAGTAGTATATACCACACCATGGTGAACACCATCATTGTTCTTACATACCAGTACCACCTTATTATAGTAGTATATACCACACCATGGTCAACACCATCATTGTTCTTACATACCAGTACCACCTTATTATAGTAGTATATACCACACCATGGTCAACACCATCATTGTTCTTACATACCAGTACCACCTTATTATAGTAGTATATACCACACCATGGTGAACACCATCATTGTTCTTACATACCAGTACCACCTTATTATAGTAGTATATACCACACCATGGTGAACACCATCATTGTTCTTACATACCAGTACCACCTTATTATAGTAGTATATACCACACCATGGTGAACACCATCATTGTTCTTACATACCAGTACCACCTTATTATAGTAGTATATACCACACCATGGTGAACACCATCATTGTTCTTACATACCAGTACCACCTTATTATAGTAGTATATACCACACCATGGTCAACACCATCATTGTTCTTACATACCAGTACCACCTTATTATAGTAGTATATACCACACCATGGTGAACACCATCATTGTTCTTACATACCAGTACCACCTTATTATAGTAGTATATACCACACCATGGTGAACACCATCATTGTTCTTACATACCAGTACCACCTTATTATAGTAGTATATACCACACCATGGTCAACACCATCATTGTTCTTACATACCAGTACCACCTTATTATAGTAGTATATACCACACCATGGTGAACACCATCATTGTTCTTACATACCAGTACCACCTTATTATAGTAGTATATACCACACCATGGTCAACACCATCATTGTTCTTACATACCAGTACCACCTTATTATAGTAGTATATACCACACCATGGTCAACACCATCATTGTTCTTACATACCAGTACCACCTTATTATAGTAGTATATACCACACCATGGTGAACACCATCATTGTTCTTACATACCAGTACCACCTTATTATAGTAGTATATACCACACCATGGTCAACACCATCATTGTTCTTACATACCAGTACCACCTTATTATAGTAGTATATACCACACCATGGTGAACACCATCATTGTTCTTACATACCAGTACCACCTTATTATAGTAGTATATACCACACCATGGTGAACACCATCATTGTTCTTACATACCAGTACCACCTTATTATAGTAGTATATACCACACCATGGTCAACACCATCATTGTTCTTACATACCAGTACCACCTTATTATAGTAGTATATACCACACCATGGTGAACACCATCATTGTTCTTACATACCAGTACCACCTTATTATAGTAGTATATACCACACCATGGTCAACACCATCATTGTTCTTACATACCAGTACCACCTTATTATAGTAGTATATACCACACCATGGTGAACACCATCATTGTTCTTACATACCAGTACCACCTTATTATAGTAGTATATACCACACCATGGTGAACACCATCATTGTTCTTACATACCAGTACCACCTTATTATAGTAGTATATACCACACCATGGTGAACACCATCATTGTTCTTACATACCAGTACCACCTTATTATAGTAGTATATACCACACCATGGTGAACACCATCATTGTTCTTACATACCAGTACCACCTTATTATAGTAGTATATACCACACCATGGTGAACACCATCATTGTTCTTACATACCAGTACCACCTTATTATAGTAGTATATACCACACCATGGTGAACACCATCATTGTTCTTACATACCAGTACCACCTTATTATAGTAGTATATACCACACCATGGTCGAACACCATCATTGTTCTTACATACCAGTACCACCTTATTATAGTAGTATATACCACACCATGGTGAACACCATCATTGTTCTTACATACCAGTACCACCTTATTATAGTAGTATATACCACACCATGGTGAACACCATCATTGTTCTTACATACCAGTACCACCTTATTATAGTAGTATATACCACACCATGGTCAACACCATCATTGTTCTTACATACCAGTACCACCTTATTATAGTAGTATATACCACACCATGGTGAACACCATCATTGTTCTTACATACCAGTACCACCTTATTATAGTAGTATATACCACACCATGGTCAACACCATCATTGTTCTTACATACCAGTACCACCTTATTATAGTAGTATATACCACACCATAGTGAACACCATCATTGTTCTTACATACCAGTACCACCTTATTATAGTAGTATATACCACACCATGGTCAACACCATCATTGTTCTTACATACCAGTACCACCTTATTATAGTAGTATATACCACACCATGGTCAACACCATCATTGTTCTTACATACCAGTACCACCTTATTATAGTAGTATATACCACACCATGGTGAACACCATCATTGTTCTTACATACCAGTACCACCTTATTATAGTAGTATATACCACACCATGGTCAACACCATCATTGTTCTTACATACCAGTACCACCTTATTATAGTAGTATATACCACACCATGGTGAACACCATCATTGTTCTTACATACCAGTACCACCTTATTATAGTAGTATATACCACACCATGGTCAACACCATCATTGTTCTTACATACCAGTACCACCTTATTATAGTAGTATATACCACACCATGGTGAACACCATCATTGTTCTTACATACCAGTACCACCTTATTATAGTAGTATATACCACACCATGGTGAACACCATCATTGTTCTTACATACCAGTACCACCTTATTATAGTAGTATATACCACACCATGGTCAACACCATCATTGTTCTTACATACCAGTACCACCTTATTATAGTAGTATATACCACACCATGGTGAACACCATCATTGTTCTTACATACCAGTACCACCTTATTATAGTAGTATATACCACACCATGGTGAACACCATCATTGTTCTTACATACCAGTACCACCTTATTATAGTAGTATATACCACACCATGGTGCAACACCATCATTGTTCTTACATACCAGTACCACCTTATTATAGTAGTATATACCACACCATGGTCAACACCATCATTGTTCTTACATACCAGTACCACCTTATTATAGTAGTATATACCACACCATGGTGAACACCATCATT
Source organism: Petrolisthes cinctipes (assembly GCA_033782935.1). NCBI lineage: Eukaryota > Metazoa > Arthropoda > Malacostraca > Decapoda > Porcellanidae > Petrolisthes > Petrolisthes cinctipes. Next base: position 136,819 of record JAWQEG010003133.1, read on the forward strand.
GTTCTTACATACCAGTACCACCTTATTATAGTAGTATATACCACACCATGGTGAACACCATCATTGTTCTTACATACCAGTACCACCTTATTATAGTAGTATATACCACACCATGGTGAACACCATCATTGTTCTTACATACCAGTACCACCTTATTATAGTAGTATATACCACACCATGGTCAACACCATCATTGTTCTTACATACCAGTACCACCTTATTATAGTAGTATATACCACACCATGGTGAACACCATCATTGTTCTTACATACCAGTACCACCTTATTATAGTAGTATATACCACACCATGGTCAACACCATCATTGTTCTTACATACCAGTACCACCTTATTATAGTAGTATATACCACACCATGGTCAACACCATCATTGTTCTTACATACCAGTACCACCTTATTATAGTAGTATATACCACACCATGGTGAACACCATCATTGTTCTTACATACCAGTACCACCTTATTATAGTAGTATATACCACACCATGGTGAACACCATCATTGTTCTTACATACCAGTACCACCTTATTATAGTAGTATATACCACACCATGGTGAACACCATCATTGTTCTTACATACCAGTACCACCTTATTATAGTAGTATATACCACACCATGGTGAACACCATCATTGTTCTTACATACCAGTACCACCTTATTATAGTAGTATATACCACACCATGGTGAACACCATCATTGTTCTTACATACCAGTACCACCTTATTATAGTAGTATATACCACACCATGGTGAACACCATCATTGTTCTTACATACCAGTACCACCTTATTATAGTAGTATATACCACACCATGGTGAACACCATCATTGTTCTTACATACCAGTACCACCTTATTATAGTAGTATATACCACACCATGGTGAACACCATCATTGTTCTTACATACCAGTACCACCTTATTATAGTAGTATATACCACACCATGGTGAACACCATCATTGTTCTTACATACCAGTACCACCTTATTATAGTAGTATATACCACACCATGGTGAACACCATCATTGTTCTTACATACCAGTACCACCTTATTATAGTAGTATATACCACACCATGGTGAACACCATCATTGTTCTTACATACCAGTACCACCTTATTATAGTAGTATATACCACACCATGGTGAACACCATCATTGTTCTTACATACCAGTACCACCTTATTATAGTAGTATATACCACACCATGGTGAACACCATCATTGTTCTTACATACCAGTACCACCTTATTATAGTAGTATATACCACACCATGGTGAACACCATCATTGTTCTTACATACCAGTACCACCTTATTATAGTAGTATATACCACACCATGGTGAACACCATCATTGTTCTTACATACCAGTACCACCTTATTATAGTAGTATATACCACACCATGGTGAACACCATCATTGTTCTTACATACCAGTACCACCTTATTATAGTAGTATATACCACACCATGGTGAACACCATCATTGTTCTTACATACCAGTACCACCTTATTATAGTAGTATATACCACACCATGGTGAACACCATCATTGTTCTTACATACCAGTACCACCTTATTATAGTAGTATATACCACACCATGGTGAACACCATCATTGTTCTTACATACCAGTACCACCTTATTATAGTAGTATATACCACACCATGGTGAACACCATCATTGTTCTTACATACCAGTACCACCTTATTATAGTAGTATATACCACACCATGGTGAACACCATCATTGTTCTTACATACCAGTACCACCTTATTATAGTAGTATATACCACACCATGGTGAACACCATCATTGTTCTTACATACCAGTACCACCTTATTATAGTAGTATATACCACACCATGGTCAACACCATCATTGTTCTTACATACCAGTACCACCTTATTATAGTAGTATATACCACACCATGGTGAACACCATCATTGTTCTTACATACCAGTACCACCTTATTATAGTAGTATATACCACACCATGGTGAACACCATCATTGTTCTTACATACCAGTACCACCTTATTATAGTAGTATATACCACACCATGGTGAACACCATCATTGTTCTTACATACCAGTACCACCTTATTATAGTAGTATATACCACACCATGGTGAACACCATCATTGTTCTTACATACCAGTACCACCTTATTATAGTAGTATATACCACACCATGGTGAACACCATCATTGTTCTTACATACCAGTACCACCTTATTATAGTAGTATATACCACACCATGGTGAACACCATCATTGTTCTTACATACCAGTACCACCTTATTATAGTAGTATATACCACACCATGGTGAACACCATCATTGTTCTTACATACCAGTACCACCTTATTATAGTAGTATATACCACACCATGGTGAACACCATCATTGTTCTTACATACCAGTACCACCTTATTATAGTAGTATATACCACACCATGGTGAACACCATCATTGTTCTTACATACCAGTACCACCTTATTATAGTAGTAATATACCACACCATGGTCAACACCATCATTGTTCTTACATACCAGTACCACCTTATTATAGTAGTATATACCACACCATGGTCAACACCATCATTGTTCTTACATACCAGTACCACCTTATTATAGTAGTATATACCACACCATGGTGAACACCATCATTGTTCTTACATACCAGTACCACCTTATTATAGTAGT
>JAWQEG010003134.1:0-25000 GCA_033782935.1 Petrolisthes cinctipes
CTCTCTACCTCGCTGGTGACTGATAGATTCCCTATATAACTCATTAAGCGGGAAGTTTTGTGTTGATAATTCTGGAGCAACTGAAATACTCCACACTATTCCATGCAACAGAACACCATATATTATATTTTCGCTCTTCTGGTCCTGTTTCCTGGCATACTTTGGAGGAATCGAGGAGGTCCAAATTTAACAAAAGCGAATTACCCCATTTAAGCGGCTAAATGGGAGCAAATTAACGGCAAATCGATTGGCTTCAACGCCGAATGAAAAGAGGCTCTCCTTTTTCTCGCTCCGTATATTACAAATTCCAGAGTAATTATCTGAGTATTGCCGATCTTTTGTCCTCCCTTTTTGTCTATTTGTGTGTGTGTGTGTGTGTGTGTGTGTGTGTGTGTGGTGTGTGTGTGTGTGTGTGTAAGTGAGTGAGTGTGTGTAAGTGCGTGCGTGAGTGAGTGAGTGAGTGTGTGTAAATGTGTGTAAGTGTGTGTGTGTGAGAGTGTGAGAGTGAGTGAGTGAGTGAGTGTGTGTGTGTGTGTGTGTGTGTGTGTGTGTGTGTGTGTGGTGTGTGTGTGTGTGTGTGTGTGTGTGTGTGTGTGTGAGTGTGAGTGAGTGAGTGAGTGAGTGAGTGAGTGATTGTTTCTTTGTCCCTCTGTCTGTCTGTCTGTGTGTGTGTGTCTCTGTTTGTTATCAAAATGGTGCTAAATTTTTAAGTTAATCCTTAGGGACTTACCAGGAGTGGAGCTGGTATAGGTACCAGTCACACACACACACACACACACACACACACACACACACACACACACACACAAAAAAAAAAAACCTGGCCTACAATATCGTCATAGTTAGCAAGATTACCGACTACTCTTTCTCAGTAACACACAAAAGAGACAAGCATCACTGATAAAAGGGCTCTCATTACATTGGTTGTGAAATCTCCGCTGTGAAATTCAACTACTCCCAGGAATATTAAAACAAAAATAAAAGTCCAGGTATTACATAAATATAATATATAGTTTCTTCCCGACTCGTATCGTGAAAATCCTGTTATTTTATGTTTTGGAGAATGTGAAGGAAATGAAAAGAGGAAACAGAAGACGAATGAAATGAAAAAGATGAAGAAAAAAGAGGATGAGAAGGAAATGAAAAGAGGAAACAGCAGACGAATGAAATGAAAAAGATGAAGAAAAAAAAGGATGAGAAGGAAATGAAAAGAGGAAGCAGAAGACGAATAACATGAAAAAGACGAAGGAGAAAAAAAGAGGATGAGAAAGAAATGAAAAGAGGAAATAGATAAAGGAGTAAGAAGAGAATGAGAAGGACATAAAAAGAGGACACAAAAGACGAAATAAATGAAAAGGAAACAGATGATGGAGGAAGAATAAGAGGAAGGAGAAAGACGATATGAACTCTGCGGAAAGGTAGACATGATGATGATGACAGGGTGTTGGTAAGATTAATTTGTTATGACTCACACAATGCGAATTTCCGACACCAAAAAATCACACGTGGATTACTACATTCGGCATAGGTAGGTAAACAAGAGAGTGAGAGTGAGAGTGGGAGTGGGATGGGAGAGGCTGGAGAGAGGAGGGATAGGAGAGGGAGAGGAAGGGAGAAGAGAGGCGGGAGAAGTGAGGGAGAGAGAGGGAAGGGAGGGGAGAGAGAGAGAAAAAAAAGGGAGGGATGGAAGAGGCGGAGAGAGAGGGAATGGAGGGGAGAGAGAGAGGGAATGGAGGGGAGAGAGAGAGGGAAGGGAGGGGAGGGAAGAGGCAGGAGAGTGAAGGGGAGGGGGAGGTGAGGCAGGAGAGTGAGGGGGAGGGGAAAGGGTAGGCAGGAGAGTGAGGGGAGGCAGGTTAAGAGAAAGAGGAGAAGCAGGACAGAGGGGATAGAGAGAGCTAGGGAGGGGCTAAAAAGAAAGAGGAAAAGGAGTATCAAGGTTAATATAGACTCGCGAAAATCTGGATTATGTCAGAGACGTCAATCATATCGCAAGTGCATCGTTCGGAAAGGAGGAAGGATATATTGAGGAAAGACGGAGACAGAGGGAGAGACAGGTCGGGAGGAGGGGAGAGACAGGTCGGGAGAAGGGAGAGACAGGTCGGATGAAGGGAGAGACAGGTCGGAAGAAGGGAGAGAGAGGTCGGGAGAAGGGAGAGAGAGGTCGGAAGAAGGGAGAGACAGGTCGGAAGAAGGGAGAGAGAGGTCGGATGAAGGGAGAGACAGGTCGGGAGGAGGGAGAGACAGGTCGGGAGGAGGGAGAGACAGGTCGGGAGGAGGGAGAGACAGGTCGGGAGGAGGGAGAGACAGGTCGGGAGGAGGGAGAGACAGGTCGGAAGAAGGGAGAGACAGGTCGGAAGAAGGGAGAGACAGGTCGGAAGAAGGGAGAGACAGGTCGGGAGGAGGGAGAGACAGGTCGGGAGGAGGGAGAGACAGGTCGGGAGGAGGGAGAGACAGGTCGGGAGGAGGGAGAGACAGGTCGGAAGAAGGGAGAGACAGGTCGGAAGAAGGGAGAGACAGGTCGGAAGAAGGGAGAGACAGGTCGGAAGAAGGGAGAGACAGGTCGGAAGAAGGGAGAGACAGGTCGGAAGAAGGGAGAGACAGGTCGGAAGAAGGGAGAGACAGGTCGGAAGAAGGGAGAGAGAGGTCAGGAGAAGGGAGAGTTGCCAAGGAAGGTATAATACAGTATTGCACTAGTCAGGGAGTCGGTACCATTCCCCAAGCCTCTCACTCAGTGCTCTGGGTATTGTGATTGGGTTTCCCTTGCCTTGTTTGGACTTCCACTTCTCTATCTATACATTTTTTTTTCCATAACACACAGCAGCGACATTCATAACATCATACCATTAACCTAACATTAGCTAACCCTTACTTACACTCAGTTCCTTCCTGCTTGCTGTCTCTCCTCTCTATCACCTTTTTCTGGCGCTATATGACCTCGATGTTGCGGCGCCTAATATCAATCAATCAATCAATCAACGCTTACTTACACAGGAAAGAACAGACATTTTTCGTGGATGAACGGGAACGTGGATTAAGTTATTTTTTATTTCTCACCGGGCTGTACATTAATCCTATATATTTTTCCGACCAACATTTCACAAACAACACACTTGACCAACTTTCTACCTCCTGCACTACAGCATGGAGGAGAAAAAAAAAAAAAAAAAAGGAAAGAGAGAAATATGTGAGGGGTTCTTAAAGTTATCTTGTGTGGGAAAATGTACCACCCGTCTCCTCCAAAGCCCACTGTCCGTAAACATGAGAGGCAAGAAAACAACAACTCCAGTACTACACACATATATACCTTTTTCAGTCAAATGGTGGCCTTTTACTTTTTTTTTTTTTTTTTTTTTTTTTTTTTTTTTTTTTTTTTTTTTTGTCTGGCACGATACAGATTGTTGTCTGTGTATCACCGGTATGTGTCTGTCCTTTTATGTTACAGTCTTTCTTTATTCGTCTTTTTTTTATCTGTCTTATTGGTTTCTCTGTGTTTCTTTCTCTGTTGTTCGTTCTTTTTTTTCAATTTTTTTCTCCATTTTTCTTTCTGTTTGTTAATCTGTGTCTTTCTTTCTGTCTGTTTATATTTGTCTTTCTTTCTGTCTGTTTATCTGTGTCTTTTTTTCTGTCTGTTAATCTGTGCCTTTCTTTCTTGACTGTTTATCTTTCTCTTTCATTCTGTCTATTTATTTGTGTCTTTCTTTCTGTCTGTTTATCTGTGTCTTTCTTTCTGTCTTTTCCTCTGACTTTTTTCTCTCCTATTGTCTGTTGGCACTGGATTGAGAGTCATTATTTCGTCGGCAACATCAGAGGCTCCTTAATAATGATATACTGACGTGTTAGCGATGAACAAATACCGGTAGTGGTGAGGAACCCACATTATTACACACGTCCTTTGCCACACGGTAATATCCTCCTACTATACTCCTCTTCTTCTCTTCAGTCCCTCACGCACTTTCACTCACAAGGGTTCGTCGATTGAGGTGTTCACACGCCGGTAGTCAGCTGTTAAGTCTACCACAATGATCCAATAAGAAGCTGATGTGAAGTATGACTGGTACTATACACTTGCTGACCAGAAAATCTAGCCCACACGAGTCGAAGTCCGAGATCTGGTGGTGCAGCAGGCGGTTTCTGGATGACAGCCCACTAACAAGCCTCCATTGGTTCGAGTTTTGTGTGTGTGTGTGTGTAAACGTGATGGTTTGGGTGTGCTGTCGTCCAGAAACAGCCAGCTTCAAATCTCGGGCTTCGACTCACCATCAAACTCTCAACTCAGTCTCTCTCTTTCCACTTTACCCCCAACCCTCAGCACAGTCTCTCCCCCTTTACCCCCAACCCCCAGCACAGTCTCTCCCCCTTTACCCCCAACCCTCAACCCCAGTCTCTCTCTTTCCCCCTTACCACCAACCCTCAACCCAGTCTCTACCCCTTTACCCCCAACCCTAAACCCAGTCTCTCTCTTTCCCCCTTACCACCAAACCCTAAACCCAGTCTCTCTCTTTCCCCCTTACCACCAAACCCTAAACCCAGTCTCTCTCTTTCCCCCTTACCACCAAACTCTCAACCCAGTCTCTCTCTCTCCCCCTTACCACCAACTCACCCATAACATAATAATCCTCTACGCCCCATGACCTCCCTACTCTGACCCCTTCCATTACACGTTAAATACCCATCGCCAGCACAGTATACCCGTTCAGTCAGCCATGCAGCCATCCAGTCAGTACCCATAACAGGCCACTCCCTCCCTTACTGACGGCTGCCTCCCCTCACTGGCTCTCAATCACACGCTAATTTTACTCATTTTGCTTCTAATCTTTCCATCTTTTTTGTGGGAGAGGAAGAGATAGGAGGGAGTGGGGGAGAGGTATAGGAGGGAGTGGGGAAAAGGTAGGAGGAACTGATGAAGAGGTAGGAGAGAGTGAGGAATAGGGAAAAAATACAACCCCCCCCCAAAAAAAAAAAAAAATAATAATAATATCAGAAAAAAGGAGTGGGTCAGAGTTATCAGGATAATGAAATATGAAAAATAAGCAAATCGAAGGAAGGAAGGAAGGAAGGACGGCTAGGGTGTTGAATCAGAAGTGAGAAATGGATGGGGAATTAGATAAGGGATAATAATTACAAAGGAATACAAAGGATTACAAAAGAAGTACAAGCAACAGGAGGCCCATATTGGCCTTTTACGAGGTTACCTGTTTAACTATGCTAATCTAGACTACGTGTTGAAGGAAAGGATAGCAAAGGACAAGGCTCCTCCCCAACCACAACTCCCATCGGGTATCCCGGTTGGAAAAACAGATAGAAAATAACACCTTGTTTGTTATAAAGAACGCACAAGGAAATTTTATATGAAAGTAGGAAAAGTGGTTGGTCTGATTCTAATATCTATAGTACTTACTACTATATGAAAAAAAAAGACAATAACACATATTAAAACCCTTTTTCTTGAGAATATTTATCGAGGCGATTTTTAAATGTTTCTACTGTATTCGCTGCTACTACAGATGCCAGGAGTTTATTCCAATAGTTTACGACTCTGATATTGAAAAAGTTCTTTCGCTGTTCTGTGTTAAAACGTTTCCTCTGAATTTATAAACGTTATTTCTCGTTCCGGACTGGGGACAGAGCTGGAATAAATATTCATAATTAATTTTATCAAAGTTTTTAAGGATTTTAAAGTTTTGATGAGGTTGCCACGTGTTCTACGATTTTCAAGAGAAAACATGTTGAGCCTATTTAATATTTCCTCATATGTTAAATTACGAATGCTAGGGATCATTTTAGTTGCTCTTCTTTGTACGCTTTCCAACTTTTTAGCATCTTTAGCATAACAAGGGAACCATAGTTGAACTGAGTATTCTAAATGAGGTCCAACAAGAGATGTATATAAGCGTGTTATTACTTCTGGTGACTTACATTTAAAATTCCGAGCAATAATTAACGAAGCGAAAATAAGGAAAAACCATTATGAAAGATGAGGACTGAGTCAAGGGAGGGTACGAATGAAGACGTGAACAGGGAGGGAAGGAAAGTGGAAGGAAGTTGAACATGAGGTTAAAGTACCATTGAACAGGAAGGAAAGAAGAAAATAAGGGTGGAGTGAAATGGTAGTGCGTTAGAGATACTGTGCAAACGTAGCTGTGTGTGTGTGTGTGTGGGGACAAGAGAGAGAGAGAGAGAGGGTGGGGGGGGAGAGAGAGAGAGGAATGGGAGAAAGAGAGAGAGGGTGGGAGGGAAGAGAGAGAGGGAATGGGAGAAAGAGAGAGAGGGTGGGAGGGGAGAGAGAGAGAGGGAATGGGGGAAAGAGAGAAAGGGTTGGGAGCAAGAGAGAGAAGGAATGGGGGAAGAGAGAGATGGTAAGGGGGGCAGAGAGAAAAAGAGAGAGTTGGGAATCAAGAGAGAAGGTGGACAGCAAAAGAGAGAAATAATGATATGACAGACGTGAAAAGAGAGAGAGAGAGAGAGAGAGAGAGAGAGAGAGAGAGAGAGAGAGAGAGAGAGAGAGAGAGAGAGAGAGAGAGAGAGAGAGAGAGAGAGAGAGAGAGAGAGAGAGAGACAGACAGAGAGGGGGGGGGGGGGGCAAGAGTGAGACAGGATGGGGTGGGGTAGGAACAAGCATCTGTCTGTCTGTATGTCTGTGTAATGGTAATTGTACTAAACGAGTCATTCTCCTTCCTCTTCCGGGTAGGAGTTTCTATTTCTCTCTTTCTCTTATTTGCAACAAGTGTGTGCGTATCGTAGTGTGCGTATGATTTTGTGCGTGCGTATAGTTGTGTGTGCGTATGGCTGTGTGTGTGTATAGTTGTGTGTGTGTATAGTTGTGTGTGTGTATAGTTGTGCTGTGTGTATTGTAGTGTGTGCATGAATTTGTGCGTATTGTTGTGTGTGCGTATAGCTGTGTGTGCGTATAGTTGTGTGTGCGTATAGTTGTGTGTGCGTATGATTTTGTGCGTATAGTTGTGTGTGTGTGTATAGCTGTGTGTGCGTATAGTTGTGTGTGCGTATAGCTGTGTGTGCGTATAGCTGTGTGTGCGTATAGTTGTAGTGCGCATTGTTATGTGTGTGAGATGGATAATTTGTTTGCGTGAGTTCTTTATGTATGTGTGTGTGTGTGTGTGTGTGCGTGTGTGTATGTATAAATGCAACAACATCACCCAAACAAACAAAACAACATTAATAACAACGAGACTATACGATTACTAACCAGCGGAATGTGTGTGTGTGTGTGTGTGTGTGTGTGTGTGTGTGTGTGTATGTGTGTGTGTGTGTGTGTGTATGTGTGTGTGTGTGTGTGTGTGTGTGTGTGTGTGTGTATAATATTATGTGTGCGTGTGTATGTATATGTGTGTGCGTGTGTATGTATATATGTGTATGTATGTGTGTATATGCATGTGTATGTGTATGTATATATGTGTGTGTGTACTAACCCTAGTATGCAACCACGTATAATGAGCCAGATTCAACCCCAGTAACAAGAAAGAGAGACAACTGTTACTAAAGAACAATGCCACATACATTTGATTCCTTAACGTCAGACAGAATGTAAGTAAGGTGCCCCAGGTTACCATTATGTACAGTTACGGAAAAAAAAAACTCCTGTGTCATCCTTTACATTGTTTGTGTGTGATCGTATAAATGAAGTCTTAAAGTACTGACACTTAATGTAGCTTCTACCTTGTATACATAAGGAACGCAATTCCCGGAGTCACTAATGGAAGGGTTGCGGGTGATCGTCAGCGGTTTTAATATGTAAGTTGGGGAACTCAGGTTAGATGTATTTTCTAAAATCTTCCCCACGGTAACTATTGATACATCGTACGTCTGCACTTTAAGATGTTATTATTCAGTAATTATATTAACTTTATAGACGAGAATTGAAGTGCAGCGTGCAGTAAAACAATAATTATAAGCTTAAAATAGTACAGGGGTTGGCAGAACTCATCATATTTATATTAGTTCCTACCTGCACTTTTGGCTTAAAACACAAAAATATTATGTTTCTGAAAGAACAATGCTTTATGTAAAAAATCCTGAGAGCCATCAGAAGAGTTTTTCGCCTCAAATTATACATTTTTATGGGGCCGAAATCATGCGGGTACGAGATCACCGACCGAGACCTATGTGTGACGATGTATTCAGTTTATCGGTACAGCTCATAGCGGCCACTCACCATACAATCTCGAGTTCTGCTACTTGATATAATAATATCAAAGAACTACTTTTCTTCTTATATAACTTGTAATTGTTAGATAAAAACCTGGAAGTAAAACGAAAAGTAGATGTTCTTTTCATTATGTACTTCTAATGAAGGAAAGAAAAAACATTCCAAACTAGAGATAAGACTTTAGTCAGTAATTATTTTTCTCATTACTTAGCAGTATCACATATTCTTTTCCTTACAGAAGTTAGTAAAACATGTTGATATAACTTCTCCATTTCTCACAGTTATACAAACGAAATATACAGAAACGTTTAGAGACCTGAGTATAGTTCCCCAACTTTTTTGTCAACATATATTTTATCTGGTGAAAAGTGGCAGTTTTTCTTAGGTTCGTGACGTCGGGAATTGTATACACGTGTTCGTTACATAGAAGATTAAGTAAAATATTGCATTGAGTTTACGAGTTGTCGATTGGTAACATCTTTTGTAGAGGTTAGCTTGTAAGTTCGGTTAGGTTAGGTTAGGTTAGGTTAGTCCTGATATTATGAAAGGAAAGACATACAGTATATAGCAAACATGAGGACAAACATATTTACTGCACCAAAATTGTACTCACATGAATGGGGAATTTCTACCAACCTGCCAATAACACATACCTGCAAAAAAAAAAAAAAAAAAAAAAATTATATCCTACTGTCCGAAAAGAAAATGATGCCCAAATCCGAGATCACACAAAATAGATCACAACATAACCATCCCCCCTGACCGTACCACCACAGTCAGCGGAATATTATATCCTCGCTAAGCCCTGGATACCCGTAATACCTGACCTCCGAATAACAGTCGAAATCAGCCTCTCCCTTTACTCTTTTCTTCTGGGTGGTAGGAAAAGATAAATAAACTACATATAGCCTGTATGGAATGTGGGGCATGGAGAGATGAATTCGCCTCAGAGTAATCTTTTTCTCTTCCTATTCGACACAAAAATAATAACAATAATATCCATCGGTATCTGTATGTACTTACGCTGGTAGTATTGTATAAGTATATGGATTACGATAAATTTCTTATCATATTTGTTCAGCTGCGAGGTAGAGTGAGGGAAGGACAGGCTGTGAGATAGATGAAAGGAAGGAGGCCTGGGTGTGAGGTAGAGTAAGTGAAGGACAGGGTGTGAGGTAGAGTGAGGGAAGGAGGACAGGCTGTGAGGTAGAGTGAGGGAAGGAGGACAGGATGTGAGGTAGAGTGAAGGAAGGATGACAGGATGTGAGGTAGAGTGAAGGAAGGATGACAGGACGTGAGGTAGAGTGAGGGAAGGAAGACAGGCTGTGAGGTAGAGTGAAGGAAGGAAGACAATGTGAGGTAGAATGAGGGAAGGAGGACAGGTTGTGAGGTAGAGTGAGTGAAGGAAGACAGGACGTGAGGTAGAGGGAAGGAAGAAAGACAGGACGTGAGATAGAGTAAGGGAAGGATGACAGGATGTGAGGTAGAGTGAGGGAAGGAAGACAGAGTGAGAGGCAGCAAGGAGGGCAGAGTCAGGAAGAGTCGGACGGCAGGGAAAAGATAAAGATGGGCACCTAACCTCGCTCTTGTAATCCCTTTCCACTCACAATTTTTTCTTTAATGCCGAACTGTAGTAACGCCAACACAATACAGTCCAGACGAACAGGAAGGGAATGGGTAGCAGCCAGAGGGAATAGCTTCAAAACAGACGGGAAGCAATTACCTTTACATAAAGAAACTGATATGACGTTGGAAGCATACAGGATAATGACGGGAAGATTTAGGAAGCAACAAACAAGCAAATAGGATTAAACAAACGAGAAAAACAAACACAAAACACGAGAAAAAGCATGAAACATAAACACGAAATACAGGAGAAAATGATTTAGTCAGTAAGGATCACTACACACTGAGAGTAAACATTTATAAGAAAATGAAAAAGACGGCGTTAGGTTACTGAACATTTCATCACATTTCCGCTTCTGTAGCAACTCAGCTTCGGTGTCATGATAAAAATGCCTACTTAATTAAAAAAACACTGTAGTTACGTAACCCTGTGAACGGCATTATGAACAATACATTTCCTTCCTTGGGTCCTTTGGTTACGTTTGGTTCATTTACAACACATTGATTTTCTTACGTTAAAATCGTGTCGGTTTTTGGATTCCCTCCCGAGAATCCATACCGCCTCGTCTCGCCCCACTAACGGATAGGAAGGAAAAAAAAAAAAAAAAAAAACCGTGTTCCACTTCCAATCCACCTGAAAAAGCAGATCAATTTGTTGGCCTCTGAGAAAACTTTGTACCCATCCACCGAGTTGGGTTACAGCTTCCACAAAACTATTCAGGCTTTGAATGTTTACTGGGTATACCAATAGACCTTACCATACCAACTTTCAGTGACCCAAACCACCATCCAAGATAACAATATACAGACATTTCAACGCGTTTTAGTAACACAGTAACTATGACCTTTAAAACACTAGAGTGCAATTATAAAAAAAAAAAAAAAAAAAAAAAATTACTCCCACATGATTAATAACTATCCTAAGAACAAAAACATTTGAACAAAAACATTTCGTCAGTTTTAATTACAGTACGAAATTGTGTCACATATCACGTCATGTAACTAAAAAAAAAATTACTCCATCAATATCCCTATCTGACTTTCTTCCATATATACATTTATTTATCTTATATTTTGATTTATATATTTATACATTTATCCCTATCTGACTTCAATGTATATATTTAGGTATCTTTCATCTTTATTTATTCATATATTTATAACTATCTAACTTCAATGTATATATCTATATATTTATTTATCTTTTATCTTTCATTATTTATATACTTATATTTTTTAAAGGCGCTGTCCTCCCAAGGAAAAATATATCTGTCCAGTGGCTACTTAATTCTTGCTTTTTCAGGGATACGGTCATTCTCTCTCATCTTTATCCTTTGCTACATATATCGTTCTTTCTTTGGGTCCTCTTATGCTCAGATTGTTATCCCATTAATTTCTCTCTCTATATATACTTATAACCTATTTGACAAACACACTTTTCTACTCGATTAAATCCATCCGTCTCTGTCCTCCCTCCCCCACTGTCTATCCATCTCTCTGTCTGTCTGTCCGTCTCCCTGTCTGTCTGTCTGTCTCCCTGTCTGTCTGTCTGTCTGTCTCTCTGTCTGTCTCCCTCTCTGTCTGTCTGTCTCCCTCACTCGTTATCACACAGTAGGAGACTATTTTCCGCCATACTCTTCCTCGCCCTTCCTTCCACTTGCCCTAATACTCCGGTAATCAGGTTTCCGCCTAATTCCACCATCCATCCATCCCCTTACACCTGCTCCCTCTCATCTCCCCCCCCTCCTCTCTCTCTCTCTCTCTCTCTCTCTCTCTCTCTCTCTCTCTCTCTCTCTCTCTCATATATATATCAAAGACTGTCACTTCCCTCTGTCCTTTCTTTATATGACAGCCATCACGTTGTCCTTGATCTATGTTTTTTCCCCACGACTTAAAGGTCTATATACTCTGCCCGGCTGCCTTCAGACATTATTTATTTTCTGGTAGTATTTCTCCTTACTATATCAATTTTTTTTTTCTATATATAGTAGTCATTTATCCTTCAGCCTCTAATAAAAAAACAAAATTCTTCTACACCGTTCTTTCATCACTCACTACAGCATTTTTTTCTCTGAGCTTTCTATTATTATTCCTTCCTTCATTCTTTTCTTTCTGTTATTCGACCATCACTCATTTCCTCCAATTTCATGATAGTCTGACATGGATATTATTTTTTCCTTCCAACAGGTGACTTGTATGATACAATGAAAATATTTTCCTCCTTTATGAATTACGAGTATATTATTGTCAACATGGATTTTTTTTCCTCTTACAGGTGAGTGAGTGGGTTCTAACTGGTCGAGCCACTGCATCACCAAGTTGGGATCATCTCTACGGTAAGGTTATATTTAATAAGAACGTTATATGGGTTTTCAAAGCAGATTACACAGTGTCTACAAAATCTCATAATCATTTCAGAAGCAATCTAAACTTATCGACAGTCGGCATCGATCTGTTTTATCATTATATATTTTTTTCATTACTAACTCGAAAAAAGATTAATATACCAAAAAAGTTAAAAGATTAATGATTTTTGTATTAAAACTATTTCTAGCAATGTCATCTCGTACTGTTAGAAGGAATCTGTACCTCCCGTTAAGGACTTTGTGGTCGTGTAGGAAATTCGGAGGCTTTTGATTTCTCTTGACTGTGCCACGAAACAAGCTCCTTCAATATTGGTGTGGTGTTTCGGTGGAATGTTTGAAGGACTCTGTTATCTCCAATTTTCTGACTACATCAGGGTCCCATTAAAGGCACCTCTTCCCGTTAAGGGCCCTGTGAACGTGTATGAGAATTGGATGCTTCTGATTCCTCCTGACTATGCCTCGAAACAAGCTCTTTCCATATAGGTGGTGTTTCGTGGCAATGTTTAAAGGACTCACTTACCTCCAATTTCCTGACTACATCATAGGGTCCCTTTAAGGTATCTTCTCTTCCAGGCCGGGGCGAGTAATCAGTATTTGGCCTGGATGCTGCCCTATAATTTCTAGGGTTCAGGGAGCAGGAGGGGGCTTAAAAAAGATGAACACGAGTGAAGCCGGTCTGGGGTGTGTGTGCGTGTGTGTGTGTGTGTGTGTGTGTGTGTGTGTGTGTGTGTGTGTGTGTGTGTGTGTGTGTGTGTGTGTGTGTGTGTGTGTGTGTGTGTGTGTGTGTGTGTGTGTGTGTGTGTGTGTGAGAGAGAGAGAGAGAGAGAGAGAGAGAGAGAGAGAGAGAGAGAGAGAGAGAGAATGTGCAGGTATAAGTTTGAGTATATATATATGTCGTGTCAGTAAAATGTTGTAACCAGACCGTGTCGAGGCTCGGAGTCGTCTGTCAGGCACTCAACTCGTTCCAACACTATTTTTGTTATAACTATCATAACGAGTTAATTGCTGTGTCACACGACTCAAAAATTTGACAAAGCCTGCTGCATATAATTGTGGACAGAAAGTGAAACCCTCACTCACTCACTCCCAGCCGAGGAAGGAACAGAAGCATCGTGGACTAATGTTTTTCTTTTGAATCATATACAGTTCAAGGATATTGCACCCTAACTCCCAATACCCTCTACGACATAAAACAAAATCAGTTTATGGCCCTACTTCATAGTTCAAAGAGGACTGAGTCATGATGTTGATGTATGGGGCGTTCGTAATATTAATATATCCCGGGAAGTTTCCTTTTGACAGAATAATATTACTTTCACATTTTACTTGCACACTTTTACAGCCAGTTCGACGTTGTTTACATAAGCAGGGAGGTGGCGTTCTAGGAAGGGAAGGGAAAATGTTTACAGAAACATTAAGAATACATTACCATGACTTTTTTTTCGTGGTCATCCTATACACCTCTATACTCCCAATTGCCAGTTTGTTTATACTTGTAACAACGTACCACCGTCTGGAAACCCATGCATTGTTGACAAGATCTAGTGTTTAGTGTTTACAACCCTGAGGCTGGCTGGTGAGTGTTGGGCAATGGTGGGAGTCTGTGTTGTCTGGAGAACATTTCCTCACATATTTCCAACCTCACAAAAGAAAAATACCACGGTACCTCCACGTGTACTACCATTACGACTACAACTACTAATACTACTATTACTACTATATCCTTCCCACCATCTCTCCCTCTCCTATACTCTGTCTATATATATCTTTCCCCCAGGTGGTCAAGGCAGCCATCCATCCTCGACACTGACCCCCTCCACCACGCCCCTATACCACCCCATACATATATCACGGGCACAGTGCCAATTAACCCTCCCCCTCCCCCTCCTCCCTTCTGGCACCACTATTGTTCCATTGTTTGCCCGAGGTGGTACTAAGCCAACCCGGGTGCTAATGAGGTCACCCGCTGCCATAGTCTCCAAGTGTGTGCAGTCTGAGGGCCAAGTTCTATGTATTCCACTTCGTCTTTGTTATTTTCCCCAAGTATGTGTAGTCTGAGGGCCAGGGTATAGGAGCTACGTAATCAGATGTCGCAGATCGGCCCCCTCTTTCCCTTCTTTATGATCAACCAACTGAGAACTGGGTAAGGGAAGTGATTGAAGTGTGGTTGTGTATAGTATGTGTCTAATGCACAGTTCTGTAAGGAATCACACACACACACACACACACACACACACACACACACACACACACACACACACACACACACACACACACACACAACAACAAACAATCAGCAGGCACGATGGCATTGTCTGTTTGTCCCATATGATGTAATGATACAATGGATCCCACTACTTGGTTTGTTGTGACACTCTGATGGGTGAGAACTCCTTAGTACTGTTGTGTTGTTGTTGTTGTTGATGATGGAGGCGGCAGGTAGTGGTGGTAAGTGGGTGGGTGGTGGTGGTGGTAGATGACGGGTAGTGGTGGTGGTAGGTGATGGTGGTAGTGGTGGTAGGTGATGGTGGTAGTGGTGGTAGGTGATGGTGGTAGTGGTGGTAGGTGGTGGTGGTGGTGGTAGGTGGTGGTGGTAGGTGGTGGTGGTGGTGGTAGGTCGTGGTGGTAGGGGGGGCTGGTAGTGATGGTGGTAATAGTGGTGGTGAGTTGTATTAGTGGTGGTGGGTATATAGTGTAGGTAGAGGATGGTAGTGGTAGTGGGTGGTAGTGATGATGCATAGTATAGGTAGTGGGTGGTAGTTGTTGTTGTTGTTTACTTTTACTCTGAGGGACCCAGAGTATAGTGTAATAGTTTCCTCACGTGTTTCTTGATATTTGAAGGAATTAAACTACTACTTTATAAATATATCTTGGAGTTCAGTCGTAACAGCTTATGGCTATTTCACTGTATTCTGGTTGGTTGGGTTGGGGATGAACCAGCCCTCTTATTCTTGGAGAGAGAGACTTTTATTTATACAGTATATATATATATTTCACCGTAGGGTATAACAGCGCTGGTGGTCGAAACGCCATTCTTACCCGGAGTGCCTCATGCATTTTTCACATGGGTGCTTGATGAGGTAACGGCAGGGCGGGAGAATTCGGCTCGGTGTGAGGTCGGCGGCGGAAGCTTTCGTTTTGATTTATTACTCGCCTCGTCGGAGCTGCAGGCATTTATGAGAGAGTTCCCGAGGCTGAATTTGATTTGGATTCAAGCGGCGCCGAATTTGCATGATGACGAAAATGTCCACAGAAGGTTATGTAGATGACGATGTGAGTCGCCCGTGTCGTGTTCTGTCGCAGAGAAAGATTAAGCAAATTCATTCCTCACAGAGAGAGAGAGAGAGAGAGAGAGAGAGAGAGAGAGAGAGAGAGAGAGAGAGAGAGAGACTATTCTTTAATCAGCGTGGACAAATTAACGGCTTATCATTAATTCTTCAAAGTAATATCTGAATGTTAACTAGAGTACATTGAATTATAACGAGTCTTTGTTATCAAGAGTAACATTGCACACCTACAATCGAGTTACCATAAGATTGTGTCACGGGACAGAGTAGTGTAAGATGCCGAGATGGAAAGCAACAAGAATAAACCAAGGGACGCTACAAGGAGGACATTCATTCACGTCATTAATGCAAGTGAGCTTCATCAAATCTAATGTGACAGAGTGGGAGGAAGGATGACGTCTGTCTGTCTGTCTGTCTGTCTTGTCTGGTCTGTCTGTCTGTCTGTCTGTCTGGTCTGTCTGTCTGCCTTTGTGCCTGTGTCTTCTGTCTGTCTGCCTTTGTGCCTGTGTCTTCTGTCTGCCTGCCTTTGTGCCTGTGTCTTCTGTTTGTCGGTGAAACACATATGTTACACTCGCAATCCAAAATTTGTATCCAGGTCTTGTTGAAGTTTCGAATCATTTGACATACTAGTGAAACATTTACAACACTTAACCTGTTTTATATTTGCTTGAGCTTGCTTAATATATATATATATATATACTCGATCAGGCTATTCGAAGAAAGCCTGGATACATATTTTGGAATGCGAGTGTACACACATTTATACACTCTCTCCCCATTTCTCTATCAGTAATCTAGTTCATTTCTCTCGTGTGTCGATCTTTTTTTTTCCCCCCTTTTCATTTTTACGTGACGAGCAAATAGTGGATACGCAAAATGCATTTCCATCCACTCAAAATGCGGAGAGTGCGATGGGAAGCATACACTGCAGTATACTATATGCAGCTCAGTTTAATCGACGAATACGTTTAAAATTTTATCACAATAATATTAGTCTCAAATCAGTCCCCTCATGTTTCCTCTTATTCACTCACACCATCTACCCACCACACATACTGTACGTTCATTAATACATACACAAGCAGAATTCCACAAACATTTAATAACTGCATTCCGAACCATTCCTATCGAAGCCTGAAGCATAGATACTTTTCAGGGAACGGGAGTCAGTTCTGAGTAATATATTTAAGACCCGGACGAACACATACATACATTACCACTCACAGTACAATTACTCTGAACTTCTTGGATGGAACACTATGAGATGGGACAGTCCTCGCCACACCAGGACTATTATAAGACCAGGCAGGAGAATTGAGCCATCAGTCACGGGCTAAATGTCACTCGGAGGTAAATGCACGTCGGATTACTCACGCCGGCCTCATTTGACTTGCCTTTCACTGCCTCTCTCTCTATTTCTCTCTCTTTCTCTCTCTCTCTTTTTATCGCTCTTTCTCTCTCTCTCTCTCTCTCTCTCTCTCTCTCTCTCTCTCTCTCTCTCTCTCTCTCTCTCTCTCTCTCTCTCTCTCTTACATATCATTATCACTTTTGTTTTGGTGTGTGAGGGTACGGCCCAGAGCGGCAATTGTTTATATCGTCAACTGTTTACTGTACAGGGTGTCTCAAGGGTATTTCCGGAAACTCTTGAGAAATGCAAGCTCATGCAATTTTAAGCAAAAAACCCTCTATATGTTTTAAGCGATAGTTTACAGGTGGGAAAATGTTCAAATCCGACAGCCACAGAATATCTCTACCACCACCTCCTCCTCCTCCATTCCTCTCCATTTCCATCTTCTCCTTCACTTACACCACCACCTCCTTTTCCAACCCTCTCCACCACCTCCTCCTTCGACCCTCTCCACCACCTCCTCCTCCTCCAACCCTCTCCACCACCACCTTCTCCTTCACTTACACCACCACCTCCTCCTCCAACCAACTCCACCACCACCTCCTCCTCCACCTCCACTTACAACCCTTACCACCCCCACCCCTCCTTTATTTGCACCATCCCCAACCTCCTCCATTTCCTTCGCCTTCCCTTCTTTTTGGTGTTGCTTGGATTTACCTTTGGGACGTAACCCTTGGAGGAGCAACAAGACCTCCATAGTGGTGAGCTGGTTTGTGTCGTGTCTTCAATGGTTATGTTTTTCTGGACGTAATTCCTTTGTCGACACTACTTGCTTGCTTGCTTGTTTGTGTGTGTGTGTGTGTGTGTGTGTGTGTGTGTGTGTGTGTGTGTGTGTGTGTGAGTGTGTGTGTGTGTGTGTGTGTGTGTGTGTGTGTGTGTGTGTGTGTGTTGTGAAAGAGAGATAAACGTAGCTACATGGAGAGAAAAATAGAGAGGAGGAAGGGAGATGGGGCTATCTGTTTATTTGTTTAACTGTTCCTTTGTCTCAGTCAGTCTGCCTGTTTGTCTATATAAGGTACTCGTACATTTCTATTTTTGTCTTTGTCTGTCTGCCTCCTCCTGTCTCTCTCTCTCTCTCTCTCTGTCTGTCTTTCCCACCTTGCCTTCCATGCAAAGTGCAACTCCTTACCTTTCCATTCTTCCATGTTAATTCCCTCTTTCGCTCTCCTTCCCATGCTAAACACCTCCCCTTCCTCCTTAATTAGTCCTTCTCATGCAAACCTACACAGATGCTTCTTCCACACTCTTTGTTTCAGGTTTTTCACTTTTTCTCACATTCCTCCTTTCTTCCAAATTTGTGCTTCTTTTCTACTCCTTCTACTGCACTTTGAAATATTCCCCTTTTCTCTATTTATTCTTTTCATTTTGTTGACATTCCACTACCATTAATCCTCCTTTATCTTCCACCACCCTCCTCCACTTACTTCACTTTCTTCCCCACTTCCCATCCGCCACTTCTTTCCTCCACCCTTTTCCACTTTCTTCCCCGATTCCCATCCTCCACTTTCTTCCCCATTTCCCTCCTCCTCTTTCTTGCACCACCCTCCTCCACTTTTTCTTTCCACTTCCCATGCGCCACCTCTTTCCTCCACCCTTTTGCACTTCCATCCTCCTCTTCCTTGCACCACCATCCTCCACTTTCTTCCCCACTTCCCTCCTCCTCTTCCTTCCAGCACCCTTCTCCACTTTTTCTTTCCACTTCCCAGGCGCCATTTCTTTCCTCCACCCTTTTCCACTTTCCTCCCATGCGCCACTTCTTTCCTCCACCTCCGCACCAATGAAGAATGAACCTCGAACTCGGGTCATTTTTCAAGGGATCGTTACATCGACCGACACACAAACAGACAGAGACACTCCAGACAAGACCAGACCAGACCTCAGAATTTTCGCACACCGATGTATGTATGTGTCGCAAGGCATTCATTTATTTCGGTTTCTCCTCTCTCCATTTCCATTCTTTTTTCCTCTGCATGTATTTTTCCCCTTGATAATTTACCTCCCTTGCTCTCTGTCTGTGTGTCTGTCTCTCTCTGTATCTGTTTCTGTATCTGTCTGTCTGTCTGCCTCTCTCTGTATCTGTTTCTGTATGTGTCTGTGTGTCTGTTTATATGTTTGTTTGTATTTTTATGTCTGTCTGTCTGTCTGTTTTTATGTTTGTTTGTCTGTCTGTCTGTTTTTATGTTTGTTTGTATTTTTATGTCTGTCTGTCTGTCTGTCTGTCTTTCTCACTTTAATGCTCTCTCTCTCTCTCTCTCTCTTTTGTCCTCCTCCTCCTCCTCCTCCCATTTCCTGGTTCTAACACATATTTTTTTCACTGTGTTGCACCTCACTTCTGTTTCACCTCTCTCCATTCCCTTTCCTTTTCGTCTGTTATTTACATCTTTCCTTTTTACTCCCCCCCCCCCCCTCTCTCTGCTCTTCTCCTATTCTCTCGTTTCCTTTCTCTTTTTAGTTCCTCCCATTATTTCTGCTCTCTATTTCTCTGTCTTTTTCTGTTGTATTATCTCTAACTTTCCTTTCCTCTCTCTCTCTCTCTCTTTTCCTACTTGCTTTCTCTTTTCTCTTTTATCCTATTCTCTTCTTTCTCTCTTTTTGTCAACGTGTCACATACCAATTCTATTTTCGCTCACTCCTCCCACATTCTTTCCATTCCCATTCTCTCTCATTCTAGCTCTAAAACTATCTATCACTACCGCTCTTTTTTTTTCTCTCTCTCTCTAACTCACTCACCTTCCTTTCTTCAATCTGAGACGAATTTCTTTTTTCAGTATTATATTCCTGTAGTTATTCTCTTTTGTTCTACTCCTTACTGTAATCTCCCTTTCTCAGTATTACTATAACTCACCCATCCACCTCTTTTTTCTCTCCTTTTTTAATGCACTCGGGGAAAAGTTATTATTTAGAAGGCTATGATTATTTAGATTTTGGAAGGTCATAATTTTGAATGTTATTTATATAGAAGGATATTGTTAAGGACCCTGTTATCGTGTACGGAAATTGGAGGCTTCTGATTCCTCCTGACTATGCTACGAAACAAGCTCCTGCAATATAGGTGGTGTTTCGTTGCAATATTTGAAGGACTCGTTTTTTTACTCTCCTATAACAAGGTCCACTTAAGAAGGTACAAACATCATCCTCATACCTAATTGTGAGTTCATGTCAAGTATCTTTTCAGCAGGTCGTGCATGACAGAAAACGGATGCTCTTTCCTTCTGAACGAGTACTGTATTGAACTTTACTTCCCATTTCTCTCGACTTACATTGTACTCTCTATTTCACTCTTATCCACAGCTGGAGTTACTTTTTATCTTATTATTATTATTCACAGCTGTTGTAGTTATTCTCTATTCCTCTATAATTCACAGCTGCAGTTACTTTTTATCTTATTATTATTATTATTCACAGCTGTTGAAGTTTTACTCGATTTCTCTATAATTCAAAACTGCAGTTACTTTTTATCTTATCATTATTATTCACAGCTGTTGTAGTTATTCTCTATTCCTCTATAATTCACAGCTGTAGTTACTCTCTACTAAACTACAGCATAATCCACTGCTACAGTTATTTTCTATTCAATCCGATTCACTGCTACACTAACCTATTCTTAATAATTAATACTAGTCACTCGCCAAACTACCATCCTACCCACTCGCTCCTCTAAAGAACCTCAAACACACACACACACACACACAAACACACACACACACACACACACACAGTGCTTCACCGCCTCCCCTGAAAAATATATAAAAAATCCCACCTCCACATTTGCATACCACTTAAACATTCCCCCTAATCATTCATACACACACACACACACACACACACACACACACACACACACACACACACACACACACACACACACACACACACACACACACACACACACTCCATCACAATCCTGCAGTTCCTCCCGCCTTCATTTTAAATTCATCTGAAGCCTCCCTTGTTACTTTTTTAAACACAGACATATGAGTGAGGCTTTCCGGGGAGTAGGGGCATATCGTACAACTAGAGGTGAAGAGGAGTGAATGACCTTTAAGGGACCCTGTGATGTAGTCAGAAAATTGGAGGTAAATGAGTCCTTCAAATGTTGCCACGAAACACCACCTCTATGGAAGTAGCTTGTTTCGTGGCATAGTCAGGATGAATCAGAAGCCTCCAATTGTCATACACAATCACAAGATCCTTAAGGGAAGATTCTCATTTGGTAAATTGGAGGGCTACTGATTCCTCCAAACTATGCCAGGAAACAACAGACGACCTTAATGTTACTAATAGGGAATGATCTGTTTCGAGGCATAGTTTGGAGGAAACAGAGACCTTAATTCCAATTCACCCCCACAAGCATCTCTCGTTATGGAGTAAAAAAACGAGGTTCCTAGAACGAGATTATAAAAACAAAAGGTTCAGAATAGGTGCAGTAGTATTGTTCAACACCACAACACAACTCATAATTATGACATCGTATTTAAAGCATGGTGTGGTTTGTAAGAGGATTATACAACGCAGCGTTTCGGAACAGGACGGGTGTTTCTGCCAGGCAGGTAATATCACTCTAATGAAACTCACTCTCACGTATCGTCAGAGTTGGAAGGCAAATGCAAAACACGAGTATCAAAGTAACAATGACATAAGAGAAATATCTGCAGGTTGGAAGATAGGTCATTCGTGTACTGAAGTATTTGTGTGGTTCTTGGAAGGGGAATGTAAAGCACAAGGCGTGAGAACGAAACTACCGTAAAAGGAAAACAATTATTACACCTCTCTAGTACGTAGATACCACAAATACAATATTCAAGCCTCGTTGTTGTAGTTCATGGAAAGGAAAGGAATGTAAAGTTTTAATTAAGAACCCTGTGATCGTGTATGAGACCTGGTGACTTCTGATTCCTCCTGACTATGCCACGAAACCAGCTCCTTTAATGTAGGTAATGTTTCTTGGCAATTATTTGAAGGACTCTCTAACCTCCAATTTTCTGACTACATCACGGGGGTCCTTAAATGTTAAAAGGTAATCATCCTATGCTATATCATGAAGCTGGGGGTTAGCAGACTACGTATTACCTCAGTGTGGGAGTAGGGGACCGGTTTTATAGCATATAGTTTGGAGGAGTCAGTAATCATTCAACTATTCCACAGGAGATTACAAATGCAACCTTCATCCATGTACAATTGCCAGCACTTATAACGGGTACAGTGAGCGTTGTCAGTCCTCTTTTCCTGTACCAGTTTTATGTGCCAGCAACTATGTACCATGTTACCCAACTGAGGGGTGTAGGGGCTCGAGGCTCAGTGAGTTACCTTTGCTGAATGATTAAAAAGGACGGAAGCCAACTCATTCCAACTGGTGGCCTGGCGTGAGTGAAAAACTTCCTGGCTACCTCAGAGGGATTCGAACCTCAGCAAGATTACCTTACATGAGACTCCAGCCAAGCACTCTCTCTCTCTCTCTCTCTCTCTCTCTCTCTCTCTCTCTCTCTCTCTCCCTCTCTCTCTCTCTCTCTCTCCATACACGACCACCACAAGGCATTACCCCTTTTAAGGAGAGATTCTTTTAAGGGGATATAATGGTGGGTTAGTTATGTCTCTAAACTATTCCACAAAACAAATTCACTATTAGTAACACCGATGTCGTCTGTTTCCTGACATAGTTTGGAGGAATCACAGACCTTCCATTTCACTTACAAGAAAATCTCACCTTACTAAGAAAAGAGTAGTGTTAGAACCATTTCACCTTGCTAGTGTGATACGCAGCAGTTCACTCAGAAGGCCACACGTTACCTTCCTTACCTCGGTATAATTTGGGTATTTCGCTCACGTTCTCAAAACTCGCAAAATTTTCTACAACTCAATTTTGAATTTCCCACACGCCTCTGGAATTCGCATTCTTATACTAAAATTCTCACACGTCCCTAGAATTAATGCTTAACTCTTAAATTGCACGGGTCTTCTAAGGACTACAGTAATTTTTCATCCCCAAATAAAGAGCATCCGGTAATCAATATTTCTTGGCGTTTATTCAACATGTGTGTTTAAGGGACCCGGTTTTGTAGTCAGAAAATTGGAGGTAAATGAGTCCTTCAAACATTGCTACGAAACATCACCTATATAGAAGGGAGCTTGTTTCCTGGCATAGTCAGGAGGAATCAGAGGCCTCCAATTCTCACACACGATCACAGGGTCCTTAACTTGAACTTATTTATATTGCGTTTGGGTGAAGATATTAAACAACCTGAATTATACCAGGGTAGGGAGGGAGTAATCTTATGTTCATAACTGTAAATCATTTCTTCTCTGGACTCTGAGTGTCTGCGGAGCCGGGTACCTTAAACTGTACACAAACAAACACAATACGCTAAGGTTAATTTTCAAGGCTAGTCTCGCCACTCCGTATATGTTAATCGAGAGACTGCCGTAGTAGACATAGAAAAGACACCCGGACTGTGAACTCAAAACTAAAGGTTCATATCCAACTTAGTGGCGAGTTGCTGGCAGCCGAACACAAGTCGTTTTATTTTTAAGCGAAAACTTTTCCACTAAAATAAACAGCTGGTGACCAGAGCCGCCGCCACCACAGGCCCCGCCGCCACCAACACAGCCACTTCCAGTACTGTTATTACCTTACTACTCCCGTTACTGTTATTGCTGCTACTGACTACCGCTGTACTCTTTCCTTCACTAATTAACTGTTACGGAATTATAACGTTGCCGCAGGAATACTCATACAGGCAGAGGGTAAATATTCACATTTGCACGCTGATATTAGGTTAAAATAATATTGTACTAACACTGACACACACACAGGTAAACAAACACTGATACACCGAAACGCCAGACACACCACATACAAAAGAAACAGACAGAGACAGACACAGAGACAGACAGACAGATGTAAACCCAGTATTCCATTATGCAAAACAGTATCAATTATCCAAACCAAATGCAACAAACATAGAAGTAATGAGCATTATTCTTACATAGTCTGCACCATAATAACTATCCCTTATCGTATGTGAAATGCAATCGTGTGTAAATATGGATTGGAGTATATATTGCTTTCTCCCAGACTTGTCAAACACTGATAGTCTGATATGATTTGGTGCTTATCTGAAAGCAATGCAATTTATTCTGAAAGTTATTATTCCATTTGGTGCATGCATTCTTTTCACACGATCCATCTTATATTTTTCTCCTGCTCTCCTTTCGTAACTTGCCTTTCCTCTTCTGATCTTTCCCATCATTCTATTTTCCCATTATTCCTTCCCATCCTCCCGCATTCCTGTTTTAAGTTTTCTTCTCTTTAATCCTCCTTCCCTCTCTACCATTATCCCCTTCTACCTATCTCCCTGTTTTAATCTCTATTTTTTATATATTTCCTTATTCACTAAGTTTGTTCCTTTACTTCCCCTTCTCTTTCGCTCCCTTCTTCTCCCTTTATCAATTTTCACCCTTCTCTCTCCTTCAAATATCTTCCTCTCTGTCCCGTTATCTCCTTCCTGTCTTCTCTCTTCTCTCATCTCCTTCCCTCACTGATCGTTTTTGCTCTCTCCTTCCCTTCTCTCTCGATCTCTCTTTTCTTTTCTCCTCTCCTCTTCTCTCTGGCCATTGTTACTCTCTCCTTCCCTCCTATCTCTATCCCTTCTCTCTCCTTCCCTCCTCTCTCTATATATCCTTTCTCCTCTCTCTCCTTTCCTCACTGATCATTATTACTCTTTCCTTCCCTACTCTCTTTATCCCTTCTCTCTTCTCTCTCCTTCCTTCCCTGATCATTGTTACTCTCTCCTTCCCTCCTCTCTCTCTATCCCTTCTATCTTTTCTCCTTCCCTCCTCTTTCTATCCCTTCTCTCTCCTTCTCTCTCTGATCATTGTTGCTCTCTCCTTTCCTCCTCTCTCTATCCCTTCTCCTCCTCTCTCCTTCCTTCCTTGGCCATTTTTGCTCTCTCCTTCCCTTCTTTCTCTATCCCTTCTCTCTTTTCCCCTTCTCTCTCTTTCCCTCCTCACTCTATTCCTTCTCTCTCCTTCCCTCCTCTCTCTATCTCTCCTCCCTTCTCTCCTCTTCTCTCTTTCCCTCTCTGTTCATTGTTGCTCTCTCCTTCCCTCCTCTCCATACACACCTCCACATAAACGTCAGGGTGAATGGGGA